>WBZZ01003237.1:0-15000 GCA_019918135.1 Paulinella micropora
TGGTGACCGCTACGGATCAGGAGTATCATAGAAAGGGTGGAGAAAACCACACCTGACAAGGATTGGGACAGTAACGAAACGCGGGCATGGATTGAGACTTTAGAAAAGGAGCGGAGGCAACTGAGACGGGAAGAGAAGAAACGGAATATTAACGCAATAAACGACCAGGACGAGGCATCTGACAGGGAGGTAGAGAAGAAGGAAGGGGTATCGGGGAAGGAAGAGGGATCGAGAAGCTGGAGACGGGAGCGGAAGTAGTGGAGTGGATGCAAGGCCTTTCTAAGGAGATGTGGGACGAATGTATGCGGGAAGAGATATAGAGAAGCAGAGGGAAGGGAAAAGGGGCAGAGCGTAAATACAGATAAGGGTGGCCTTACAGAAAACAAAACAAACGGAAAACAAACGGGGATATAACGGTGGAACAAGACAGGAGCGGGAGAAACGGACTTGGGGCCCAGGGGATGATATAAAATAAGCAGATATCATAATGCCACGGGAACATGTATATTGGGAATCACGGTTTCAATCATAATATATTTTATACTTTAGAATTCGAGATGGAGGCACAACCTGAGGCACCGGAGCTCAGAGACGACGAGGACGTGGGATGGATAGGACCGACCATTCGCGCGATACCGTTTACACCGGCGAGCCGACGGGAGGACCCAATGCGGTACACGGAGGCTAAGGCGGAGGCACTGCCGGCGGCATCGGATCCGACGTATGCGAGGAACCCACCAACTATGTCGCTATTCTTCCACGAACTGCAACGTACGCCGGAGATGGCACCGGAGATATACAGGCAGTTGTCGACGAAAAACTACAAGGCGTGGACAAAAAGGGAGGATGAAGGGGGCATATACAGCGAGGTAGACCAGTGGCCGACGTGGATGTGGCCCAAGGGAAAACCAACATATGGGCCGGGGATGATGATGGTGGACCTGATACATTTGGCGGAAGCGCTGTACATAGGGTTTGGGTTTTACCGGGACAAAGTGAGTAAAACGAAGCTGCCCAATTGCGTGATGAATCGGATGTTGGAGGAGGGGGTATATATATCAAACGGGGACATCAAGTCGTTGTGTTTGGCAGAGGGGGCGCAGACACGGGAGTTACAACAAGCGGCCGCAAAGATGGCGGATGTGATAACGAGGTGGGACGCGGCGTTTTCCAGGAACCCGGCGGAGGAACTGGCGGATCTGATACAGAATTGCCATATGGGTTGGGCACGGAGCCTTAGAGGGTTGGCGGGCAAGGCGTATGACGCCATGCGGCAATATATGGCGGGGCCGACTGACGTGGGGGCAAAGATGGAGAAGAGGGATGCATCACTGTACAAGTTGTTGGAAGAGGCAGCGGCGTTGAACGATGCGGCGACGGATGCGGAAAAGGAGGCAAACGGAAGGAACTGCGGCCATGGGTCTTTGGTTTGTCCATCCTGAATGGATGTGTGCGGGGTTGGTATACATGGATCAGGATTCGGATGGCGGCGGCGGAAGCGGAAGCGGCAACAGCGTCCCCGGAAAAGCGGAAGAAAAAGAAGAAGAAGGGGAGGCAGTCGGAGAGAGCGGCGAGTTCGGATTCAGAGGAATCGGAATACAGATCGAGATCAAGGGAAGAGGAAAAAGGGGAAAAGCGGAGGCGGCGTGGCACAAGCAAGTCAAAGATCGACGGTAAAGAACAACGGGAGAGGATCCTGGGACAGCTCCGTAAGACGCAGCTGCTGCAGGAACACGGAGAGAGGCCAATGGTTGCGAGCAAACAGCACGAGTATGAGTATATGAACAAGGTACGTAAGTTCATTGTGGCTTTGCGGAGTGAGGCTAAAGCGGCACTGTGTGGAGACGCGGCGGACCAAGTGTGCTACTTGTTGGGCAACTTGGTAGGGTCGGGTGACGAACACACGCGGTTACTTGACACGCATGTATGGGAGGAGCGGTTCAAGAAGGAGTTCGGGGAGGGGGGCGAATAACAAGAAGGTGGTGGTCGATGTCGCTCATTTTGTGTTCGCCGACGTGTACCAGTTTCACCAACTTCTTGACAGGGGGGATGAGATAGAGGCGCTGAAGGACGCGGCACAGGCTCTGGTTACGAAGAGGACTGCATTACGGGACATCTTTGCCAGTATCGCGGGGCTCAGTCTGTTGCACGAGAAGAAGGAGATATACCCAATGGTTGTGGCAGGGATATGGAAGGATAAAGAGACGAAAGCGGTGGTTCCGGAGATCGCGGCACAGGTGATAGCGTTGGCGGATATCACGCTGGAGGGCAAAACCCGATGGCAGGGGTTGAACACCACCTATAATCCGGTCAGCTGGGTTTTACATGAGGAAGACCCGGCGTTGATCGATCGTGTGATTACATCGCCAGCGGTGACCGCGAAGTGGCCACAGGCAAGGTTCAACTATGGAGGCAGCGGAGGCTTTCGGGGGGGCGGACGACCGCGACAGTTCACGCAAGGGGGGGGAGATCGGGCGCCAAGGCATGACGGGGGGTATAGACCACGGGGCTCGAGGTATGGGGACGGAGGATACCAGGAGCGACGACAGGAGCGGCGACCACCGCAAGTGGTTCATGCAGATCGGGCGCCTCGAGGAGGGGAAAGGGTGAAGTTCGACGCAGAGTTCCATAACAGGGCTCTGCCGAATACGGAACTAAAGGGGCAGCCACGGTACCCGCCGGACTCGGAGCTGATCGAGGGTTTCCCGAAATATACCAGACAGGCACTGCGGTCCAGGAACTGGGACAAGGATTCATGTTACACGGCTATCGCTATGCACTGGTTGGGAATTAAGGGAAACTGCCAGGTGAGCCACGGGATGAATATGTGGCACGACAATTTAGACACTTGCAGGCAGCAACACAGAGACGAGGCATACTGGGAGTTGAAAGAGGCGGTACGGCTAGGAGGTTTGGAGGACATGTTCCCGCCAGAGGAACTCCCGGCACTGCGGAAGTTCAATGAGGCCAATATCAAGGCGAAGGGATGGACGCGAAAGGATAAGGTTTACTACCACCGGGCAGCCAACATGCGACCCAAAGGCACGGAGGGACAGCGACGGGAGGAAATGCGGGACGGGTATCGGAGGAACGACAACGGCGGCGGGAGAGGACCGCGGGGTGGCTATCGGGACGAATATCGGGGAGGATTTGAGGGAGTCGGGGTAATTATGCGGCGGCGCCTAGACCGGGAATGGACAAACAGGTACAACCCTTGATATACGGGAAGTGGGGTGTTGGGAAAGACACAGCGGGTACAAGCGGAACACCACACTCTCATTTGCCATATGTGCATCCGGATCGACAGGGGTTGATTGCAGGGCCTGGAGCGGGAACACAAGAGCGACAGGGACAGCCGGAGGGCGCGGGATTCATCGCGGGTACGGAACAAACGATAGAGGAGATGGAACGGGAACATGACCGCACTCATGGTATATATTAACAGGAGCGACCTCCGCGGCAAGAGGAAGCGCGTCCGCGCAGGTCTAACAGCGACGATGACGTAAAGATCGTGAGGGTTTCTACGGCAGGTGAGCCAGGAAAGAGTGAAGGGGAGATCGCGAACGGGAATGGGGGTTTGACGTATGACAGGGGAACGGAGGTCGAGGCGACAACGGCGACGGGGCGACGGATCGGGATACGGGAGCCCGGAAAGGGACGAGATGGGGAGGAGCTTGAAGACACGGGAATATGTGGATCTGACATAGGCAGAAAGAGGGGGAGAGACGAGGGGATAGACGAGAGACAGGGGGAACGGCATGCAAAACAGCAGAAGGCAGAGGGGCGAGCATGTAGCGGATCGGGGGTACAAGGAAAAGGGTACAAAGAGAGCGAGAAGAGTGAGGGTGAGGGCAAGGAGAGAAGTGAGGGAGAGGGGGTGGCAGAGGAAAAGAAGCGAGAAGAAAGTGAGAGAGAGAGGACACGGGAACGAGAACGACAATTGCTGGAGACACACTGGAAGGTGAATCAGAGGCATGAGGCGATGCGAATGATGCCGTCGGTTAGTCAAATTAAAAGATCACATCTCCCACTGGCGTATACTCGGGTCAAGTTGAGGAGCTTAGGAGGGGATGTGGTCATTGGCAACGATACCATGGCGGCCATCAGCGTCATCGGAAAACACTTTTTGGACAAGCACGGGCAGCAACCATGGTTCAAGGAGCGGTTTCGGGCGACACGGGGTTGGGTGAAGGGGGTGTCGGGTACAACGGCGATGACGGGCACGATACTGCTGGCGTTTGATCTGGAAGGGGGGAATACATATACACACAGGTTTTGGGTCGTTCCGGCATATACAGGGGGACTCCTGTGGAGCTTTGACGCGCTGAAGCGGATGCACACTCACATCGACTGTCACAGAGAGGAGGTACGGTATGGACGGGGGGAAAATGCTCCGGTGTATCGAGTGGTGGTATACGACTCAGAGGAGGGACGAGGAGACATACCGGGGGCATGGGTGGCGAACGATTTCAGGGCGGCACGGGTAGAGATGAGAAGGGAGAGGAGAATAAGGCAGCGGAACAGGAGGTTTTTGCAATTGGGGAACACGAGGAGGAGGAAGAGGAGAGCGAGTCGGAGGATGAGTGGACGAGGGCAAGAATCGTTGCTCTGGTCGACACGAGGTTGGAATATTTTCGGAGAAAGAGGGAGGAGGCCTCGGACGGTTTTCCGAAACACGGGCGAGATTTGGAATACCAGCATAAGGAAATGGATACACGGGTGTTGCCTATGGCGCAATATGTAGTATGCAATACAGGCAAGCCTAGCCAGGCCAAGGTGGAGATTTTGAACTTCCTGCAGGAGCGGTGGGGGAGCCATCTCATGGTAGCGGATTCGGTGTCCCAGATCAAGAAGACATTGAAAAATCGGCTTTCGCACGGGGATTTCACGATTATGTTTCCGGTAGGAAGGAGAACGGAGATGTGGTGGAACGATGTGGAAGATTTTCTAATCGCGGACCCGATACCGATCCCGAGTCGCACACAGAAATTGATAGTGGCTTGCCGACTCGGATCGAGGAAGATAGCTAGGCGGTACAGGCAGGAACTTCTGAATCGAGATCTGGCTTCCATCCGGGATGAGGCATTTACGCACATATCCGGTGTATATCACAGGACACACGCCATTCAGTATGCTATGATGATGGACCAACTGGCAAGATTCGCGGATCAAGAGCGCAAGACACCAACCTTATATCGGTCGAGGGAGGGTTTAGACGGGGACAGAGCAGACATAGCAGTGGATGACATACAGGTGCAAGCGACAGAGGAGCAGATCAAGGAGGAGACGGATAAGGCGAGACAGGCGTTACGGGAACAGTCAGAGACATGGGAGGGCACTTCAGAGGAAAAGGCTGCGGCTATGGGGGTTATGGAAGACAACATCCAAGCTTTCGGCCCTTTGGAGGGGGGATCGGTGACAAGCCACGTCGCGGTCTTCGAACGAGGGATGGGGCAAGAGGTACCGGGGATAGGACGGCCTTCGCGGTTAAGCCATCATAAGGATCGGATTGCCAGGGAGATGACGGCGGAACTTTTGGAAAAGGGGTTGATCGAGGCGCGGCTATCGGAGTATGCGTCTCCGGTACGCATGGCGCCGAAACCAGACGGAACGTTGCGGATGTGTATCAACTATTGCAGGATAAACGAAATCATCAAGAAGATAGAGACGCCGGTGCCAGACGTGCGGAGGGGAATAGAGGTGTTGCAGAAGGCGAAAATATACTCGACGTTAGATTTGAAGAGCGGATTCTGGCAGATTCCGTTAGCGGAGGAAAGCCGCTACCTAACGGCATTCATGGTGGGGATGACAACCTACGTGTGGAAGGTTCTGCCGATGGGGTTCAAGAGGGCACCTGGCATATTCCAGCAGGCGATGACGAAGATGCTGGGTGCGAATTTCCGAGACGCGGAATTTGCGGAGAAGTACCGGGATACGACGGGATACGCCTTCGCGTATTTGGATGATGTAGTCATTTTCTCGAATTCGGTAGAGGAACACATACAACATTTGCGGGACATCATGAAACGGGTCAAGGCGTTCGGATTCCGGTTGAATGCTAAGAAGTGCCACTTCTTACAGAAGCGGATACAGTATCTGGGGTACGACGTCGAGAACGGGACGTGTTCCATTGCGTGGAAGAAGCGAGAGGCGCTTGCGGCTATGCCTCTTCCTGCGAAGATCAGATTTACACTCCTTTGCGTCCTTGGCGCAATACTATAGTGAATTCATACCGGGATTCGCAAAAATCGCGGAACCAATACGGTTGTTATGAAAGGGGGCAAGTGCGGTGCGGGGAGTACGTGGCCACCAGCGGTTCACAAGGCGGGAGCCCGGCGAGACTGCAGACGGGGGGCTTGGGCCCCCCCGGGCTGTTACGCAGGGCTTGCTATCCTGCGCAGCAGTGTGAGGAACGCCACCAGGCACAATTGGCACAGTCCCGCGAAAACGACAGTCCCGCTACTACACCGCAGCACCGGCCAAAAACTTCTTCACCCGACTTTTCTTTTTTTAGCACAGCCTGCGGCAAGGGGGGACTATCAATTAAAATCACTGCCGAAAACATGTCTAGGACCCGCCGAAAAGTCCTGCACCCAAAAAAAATTAATGGTGTGCCGGAATTTGCGGCCAAATACGAAGTGTCATTTTCCGGTGGCGCGAAATCCACCGGAAAATGAAACATCAGAGAATTTTTTTGCGATTTCGGCAATAGCTACAAGAGAAAAAAATTTTGGGAAAGAAAACGCGGGCGGGGATTTTTTTTTGTTGTAATTTTCCCCGCCCGCGTTTGCTTCCCGAAGATTTTTTTCTTCTAGCTATTGCCGAAATCGCCAAAAAAAATTTAATTGCGTGTCGCAATTTGCGGCCAAATACGAGTGTCATTTTCCGGCATCCTTCACCTTTGCCGCAAAAATAGGGGGGGGGGGGCACACAGCGGGCTTTTGTCTAGACGGCCCCCCCCCCCCAACTTTCAGGTACTGTCTTGGGCCTTGCGTTTTTTTCTGAGTCGTTGCTCGTTCATTTTTTTTGGTGGTGCGTGAGCTGCGCGTTTGGCTTCGACGGACTCGTTTCTTTCGACGTAATAACGGTCCTGGGTGAATTCAGGCAGGACCGTTATTACGTAGATCTGAGCGGCACGACGTGCTTCAACAAAATTCTACCTCTATCTGCGGCCTTGCTTGCCGGAAGGCTTGTATCTCCGGCGCTGGGATCTGGTTCATAAACCACAGGCCCAGTTTGCGCAGCGCCCGGCATTCTTGCAAGGCTGCAATTCTAGTTATGCCCTTGCACCAAAAGAATTCGATTTCCTGCAGCGAGCCACAGTTCTGCAGCCCGGCTACACTGTGTACGCCGTTGCATTCAGCGAGAGTTAGGGCGGAAAGAACAGGAAAGTCGCGTAGAACACTAAGGTCGTGGATGGCGTGGCACTTTTTAAGCTGCAGTTTGCTCAGCTGCGGGCAGCCCCGCAGCGGCAGGAGGTCCTGGCTGGTGAGCTTGCAAGCCTGCAGCCTCAGCTCGACCAGGGCCGGAAGCCCTAGCAAATGTAGCAACGTTTTGCGGGAGGGGCAGTCGGTGAGGGTAACCCTTAGGGTTTCGAGCTCGAGTGCGTTTAGTAGGGGCAGACGTGTGCCTCGGAGGGAGTGGCATTCTAGTAGGTCCAAGTGGCGCAAGGTGGTTATTTGCGTTAGGAGTCCTAGCGCAGACTCTCGCAAACCGTAGAGGCTCAGGCGGTTGAGACGGGTGAGCGTGGGAAAAGCCTCTTGGATCCCTGACAGATTAACGAAATATCGTTGTCTGCGCAGGTTTAGCTCCTCTATTGGTAGATCCCGGAGCCCCGTCCCGGTGATGCTGCGACAGTCTTCTAGGTCCAACGCCCGCAGGTGCAATTTGCGTGGCGCCTGCAGCGCCTGATCCGTGACGTTTGCGCAGCACGTCAGCCCCAGGCGCACCAGCCCCGTAAAGCTGGGCAACGACCGGCCTCTGGCGTTTGATTTGTCAGTCAACAAAACCATTGCACGACCGGCCTCTGGCGTTTGAGGCGCTCACTGGCTACTACCGTGATCATGGCGCGGCCGCGCACGACCAGGCTGCGACTGTGGGCAGACCTACTGCTACTAGGCAGGAAATCGGGCTGCTCGAAGCCCGTCCAGAAGATAGCACGCTTCCTCACCAGCGCCGAGAGCTGCCGGCACGTCCGGGCCAACAGCTGGAGGGGACCCAAAAAGACTCTCACCAGGGGCCACGAGCTGTCGGGCAGGGGCAGCAGCGGCGTTTGTAATTTCTCCATTTCTTTCTTTTTTGCGTTCACCGGCCAACCTTTTTGAAAAAACAAAACAAGACAGGCAAATTTGGCACGCCAACGCGGGCTGTGGAAGAGAGCGGGGTGATGGAAGAGGCGGGATTCTCGTTGATTGTTAAACTTTTCTTTTCTCAGCCGCATATATTAAAGTCAAAAAAGAAATGATGTCTGAAGCAGCACCGAAAAAAACATGCAGTCGGTCGGGTTGTATAGCAGAGCTAAGACAAAAGCTGGCCACGTACCAGATCCAAAAGGCGGCTCAAGAGATTGTGTTAACTCCCTCTCGGCTCGATCTCTGCTGGCCCACGCATGTACCGTGCCGGGTCGTAGCCGAAGCAGGGCAGGGCTGGCCCCGTCTGGTAGAAAATGGAACAAGCCTACACGAGCTGAAACTGGTGTTTAAGCGGGACTTTGCCGAGGCCAAAGCCCCACCAGTGCTTTGGCCTCGGCAGGCTGGGGAAGAAAAAGGGCTACGAAGCCTAGCGGTGTTAGAATTACACGGCGCGCCGCGGTGGTTCCCGATCCGCGGTCCGTCGGTACGGAGCTTGGCGCTGATTGATTGTGGCGACCAAGAATTAAACGGAACCACGGTTAGAAGCATTGGCTGTATCGACCTGTCAGTCTACACTGAGCTAAAAGAGCTGCGTTTAATCCGAACAGCGGCACAAATCATCTTGCCTCCTTTATGCCGATTAACAAGGTTGGCCATCACCCTGGGCAAGTGCAATGACCTGGCATTCCGTAAGAAGAAAGTGGTTTCACCGATTTGCGAACCATTCCCACAACATGGCCTCGACCTATTTTTGGAACCATTTTTGGAAGAGCTACAAGAACTAGAAATCTACTTTGATTGGCCTAATCAAGGTTCGTACAGAGGCCCCATTCGATGCGGGAATCTACCGTCGGGCACACAGGCGTCATTAAAAAGACTCCGGTTGTGCAGTGCGTTCCGGCACGAGGACGACCTTGTGCGTCGTCGGAAGTTGCCACAGTCTGTTCATTCGTGCCTGACCGACGCACTCCAAAATCCAGACGTGCCATCCGAGGCGGTTGAAACACTAAGGACACATATCTTGATGGACCCATGGAGCGAAGGGGGTACGGTTTTACAGCTTCCCAATTTCAACAGGAGTTTCATACTCGACACGGATGCATCGGCATATGCGAAAGGAGGGGTTCTGCAACAGAGGGATGACGAGGGGCGTTTGAGGCCGGTGATGTTTCTGAGCCGGCGAATGACACGGGCAGAACAACAGTACTGCACGCGGCAGAGAGATGCATTGGCCATAGTCTGGGGTTTCAAGAAACTACGTGACTATCTGTGGGGGGCAAAGGGGACGACAGTGCGGTCGGATCACAACAACCTACAGTGGTTGATGTCGCAGGATCACACGGGCAGGTTGGCAAGATGGCAGTTGGAGCTATCCGAATATGACTTCACGATTGAATTCATATCGGGTAAGGAGAACTATCGTGCGGACTACCAGTCAAGGGCTGGGGGTGCGCCGGAGGACGACAACGCGAAGGAAAAGAAGGAGGAGGCGGTGGCGGACGACAAGGAGACACTGGCGCAACAGCAGAGTCATGGTGTCTTCGCACTGAAACCGGTGTACGACGCGGAGAAGAAGTGGCATGAACCTGACGCGGTTTCACTTCAAGACGGCCGCAGCGGTTTTAACGGTCTAGGGGAAAATGGATTTGGAAGAGGAGGAGCAGAGGGCGAATTTCGACGACTGGACACCCATCAACGGTATGGATTATGTGACGGAGGTAGCGGAAATGCATAGGAATAGGAAGGAGGCACAGAGGGAGGATGTGCGGTTTTACGAAGCGACTCACGAACACTCGGTGGCTTGTTGTGAAGAACACGGTTGGAGGATGCGAGAAGGGGATATGAGGAAGAGATGTGGAAGTAGGCGGTACAGGGGGAGCTGACGGAGGATGAGGTGGGGGATTTGAAACCTTTTCCGTGGCGAACCATGCCCATGGTGGGGAATATTGTGATTCCGACGAAGGCGGAAGCGGCGGCGAGTCAGACGGAGGCGAAGCCGGAACTCATGTTGCGGGACACACACCCAAGCCGGGTATCCTTGGAGTTGGAGAACAAGACGGAGATCAAGTTTGCGTCGGTGGACATGTTCCGCAAGCTCACGCGAGACAGTGAGGAGTGAAAGAGGTTTATTGCGCACCAGGAGAACCCGACGGGGATTTCGGCGGACGGGGATATCAAGTGGCGGAAGGAGAAATATACTTACTCGGACGGGCGAATCTGGTATTTCGGGAGAGGGGCCAAGAACAAGGACGATCCGGAACGGTGGATGGTATGGGTGCCGGCAGCGTTACGGTACGCGATTCTGATAGGGGCACACAACTGCCATTTACAGACTCACCCGGGGCTGGATAGGATGAGGTGGTCTATGACTCGGCGGTTTATTGGGACACGATGGATAAGGACATCAAGAGTTTCATTTCGGGATGTGGGCCATGCCAGAGGGCGAAGACGATCTACGATGCGAACAAGGGGCTACTGGGGCAGTATGACATAACACGGGATATATTTGACACGATTCACATCGATTACGTCGGGCCTTTACCGGAAGCGGGGGAGGGTCGATACAAGTATATCCTCACGATTATTGATCGGGCCTCTAACTACGTGATTGCGGTTCCCACGGCTGACGACACCAAGGAGACGACGGCCAAAGCACTGATTGATAACGTATTCAGCCGGATCGGGGTACCCAGGAAGATCATATCGGACAGAGGAAGCTCCTTTATCAATTGGGTGTCGAACGAGCTCAGTGCGTACTACGGGTTTCGGTGGGATTATGTCACGGCATACAACCCTATGGCTAACGGGAAGATAGAGAGGATGCATCGTACGCTGAAGGCGTCCTTGAAGATCTATTGTCAGAACGGGCAAACCAAATGGCCAGAGGCATTGCAAGCGTTCACCTTTGCGGTGAACAATTTGGGTTCTTCGTCTTTGGGGGGCAGTGCTAGACTATGCCCACATCAGATGGTGTTTGGCAAGGTCTTAACTACTCCACAGGACGTGATGCAACGCAAGGCATTGTATCAACCGTTGGAGCTGATGGCAGTGAGATTACGGGCCCTAGCAGAAGTGGAACAAATTGTGACTAAGCATCGGGAGGCGGCAATGCGGACGGAGGATGAGAAGGGCCAACAGAAATATAAACTCGTGGAATTCCGGGAGGGGGATACAGTGCTGCTATACTGCCCAAACGTTCCAGTGGGGGTCTCAACAAAGCTCTATGAGAAATGGCAGGGTCCGTATCAGATTATGAAGCAAACCACGGCCTACAATTATAAGATCAGACACCAGCGGACGAAAAAGGAACAGATAGTCCACGTTAGGCGATTGGTCAAGTTCTGGCCTTACTTGTTGGATTACGAAACGGAGCAGGATGCCTTGGAGCGGACGGCGGATCAATTTGGAAACCCGCGGCCGTTGTTGACACGGACGCAGAGGGCGGAGGAGATTGCGAGGCTGAGGGAGGAGGTGACGTTCGAACAGGATGCTGCGGAGAAGAAAAGATTGCAAGACGCAATAGAGGAATTGGAGACGGGTTCACATTAAAGGGTTTCACAGAAACAAAAGCGGGATGAGGAAAAGCGGAGAGAGGAGGACAAGAAACGGGAAGAAGGAGGAATACAAGGCAGGGAGGGGGAAGCAGAAGGGAAAGGCGTGGGAGCACAAGGGGGTCAAGACAAGCAGGGTACAGGGGGGCCATCGAGGCCAGATGCACCGGAGGGGCATTTGGGATCAAAAACAAGCGAGGCCTGTGGGTGGAAAAAGCGGCGGAGATCGATGGGATCAAATGGAAGACGGGCAAGTTCTACTTGATGATGTCGGCGGCGAAAGAGGTAAGCGATGACACATTGGATGACTTTTATGTCATGAGGGTTCTAAGTCAGGGGGGGACGTCACGACATAAGGCGGGGAAGGGCATAACGGCCGGTGATGCAGTTTTGGAGGAGTAGTGACGAGGTAACGGAGGAAAAGATGCGGCGGTTCGATCCGGTTTTTCTAGAAAAGGCGCGGAAGAAGCGGGAAACGTGGGATGCCACCATCAGGCTGGACGACGAGGATCATGTCCCATACACCATTCAGACGAGACCGCGGTTGGTGCTGAATGTGCCGTTCGACCTCACGGAAGAGAGGCGGATACCGGCACAGATTTGGGACGAGATCGATGCGGAGGGATTGCCTTTCGATATTATCGGCGCTCCACCGGCGGCGGTTGGATCAAGAGGCAAGAAGCGGCCTACGACGGGTGGTCGGATGACTCGGGCAAGAGGACGGGTACAACGAGGAAGGGGGTGATGAATGGGTGACGAGTGAGAGGATAGAATAGGCATGAAGAAAGATGAAAAATGAGAAAGAAGATGAGAAATGACGAGATGAGAAGAATACGAACTGCGGGCATATGACGGGATGATGACGGTACTACCGAAATGCGGGTATATAATGGGTGATAGCGGCTTATATGACTTACGGGTATATAATAGGTGATAGCGGCTTATATGACTTGCGGGTATATGAGAGGATGATAACGGTATAAATGAATTGCGGGACTTTATAAAGGGGTGGTGAGAATGTGACTGACATATGAATTCGAAGATGGATGAAAATGAGAGAGGGGGAGCGGTATACTTTTACATTCACAGGTACGGTGACGGGCATGCGACATGCATTTTATACCAACGAGGTACACATTGTGACGACGCGGGTTATACAGACAAATACGGGAAGATTGTTATATCCTTCGGGCTCACGGGTATAGGAATATGTAATATCATGTGACTTTACGGTGTGATGGGGGAAATATATCAGACTGACATATCGGGCATAGCGGACATATCGGGAAATAAATGATAAACATGTCTGGTACCTGATATGCTCATGGGGAAAACTGGGGAGCGGACTGACACAAGACTTTATTCTTTTTCTTTCCGCTCTGTGACCAGCGATGATATGGAACTTTATATATTCTTCCGATAACAACGGGTGAAGGGGACATACGGGTTGGGGCGGGGGAATAATGCATATTGACTAACCCAGTTTAGATAGAGAGGGGTAGAATAGCGAGGGGAGGAAGACAGGGGATAGCAAATAGGGATAGTCAATAGGATGGATAGGATAGCCGGGGGGGGGGGGGGGGAGGGGAGGGGGTGAATGATATAGTCAGAGGATAGGATAGTGAGAGGGGAGGGGGCGCGGGGCAGAAATGAGAAAGATGAAGAAGAAAGATGAAGAAGAAAGATGATAAAGAAGGAAGAGAAAAGGGGCAACGGGCAAGCGGCAACTCTGACACTCGGATGAGGGGGGGCACCAGGTGCAAACATCTTTCAGAGGGGGCGGCGAAGGGGATCAAAATTTTAAAAGGGGAAATGGACCTTTTTGGGGGGAGAAGGGATGGAGTGATGAGAAAGATGAAAAAGAAAGAGGACGAGAAGAAAGAGAAAAGGGACAAAGGGCAAGCGGCAACTCTGACACTCGGGTGAGGGGGGCACCAGAGTGCAAACATCATTCAGAAGGGGCTGCGAAGGGGATCAAAAGGGGACATGGACCTTTTGGGGGGAGAAAGGATGGAGTGATTAATAGATGAGGGGGTGTGTATATCATTCGTGTTATTAGCACTCAGGTTCGTTTCAAGCATGGCGTTTCAGTGCCGGAGGGGCCTTGGTGGGGGTAGCAAAGGTCCGGGGGAGCCTTTCCTTGCCCACGTTACCTCTGGGCTGGGCGACCGGGACTACAGCGCACCGAGAGGGCATTATGAGGCTATTAAAAGCCAGAGGTATCAGTTCGAGTTACAGTAGGGATTCGGCGTGACCGAGATGGGGGCGGCTTCGACGAGCGGGATTCGGGGTGGCCGAGACGGGGGCGGCTTCGACGAGCGGGATTCGGCGTGACCGAGACGGGGGCGGCTTCAACAAATGGGATTCGGCGTGACCGAGACGGGGGCGGCTTCGACGAGCGGGATTCGGCGTGACCGAGACGGGGGCGGCTAGAACATGATGGATGCGGCGGGACCCAGACGACGGCTGCGTCAGAGCACGAGGAACGGCAACAACATATGGGTATCGATCGAACGCGGGCACGGCTGGGGAAGCATCGGATCGGCGGATCCAACGGAGTCGCGGAAGCGGGAAGGGAAGACTCGCCCAGGATAGTATAGACCGACACTAGGTCGGGTGGACATAGAGTGACTAGGGGCCGGTTACAAAGAATGGAGGATGAAGGGCAATTTGTGGTCTCAACAGAGGAGGGGTGCATTTTCAGGCGTGCGGTGGCGGAAACCGATTCAACAGGCGACGAAGGGCGTAACGGGAAATTAACCAAAAATTTACATAATGTAAGTGTTGGCGTTTGGCCCAACCTACAATTTTGTTTAATTTGTTAATACGGGTACGACGTTGACCGTCACTCAGGTTCGTATTTGCATTTTATCCCGAGGTTGGTCGGCGGGGGCGTAAGTTCGACTCCTCGCGCACATACTGGCGAGCGCGCTCTGTAGGCATCACCCCCGCGGGATAGCTCGTAAAAAGCACACTTTTCCTGGTGACAGGTGCACCAGCATGTTTTTCAGTATAATTTGTCCGGATTGGACCTGATGCCATTTAATTCCTGGTCTGTTGCAGTTTTCCTTTTCGGCTTCACTGAGCTAATACAACGA
>WBZZ01003237.1:20000-23692 GCA_019918135.1 Paulinella micropora
GTAAGTGATGAGATCAACTGATGAGATATTGACTAATGTCAGAAAAAAGGAGCTTCTGATTTCGTCAACCAAGGAAGTCTGTGGGTAAAGTATTAACCCGATGCCCAGCTAAGCCGTGATGTTTGCACGGAAGGGACTGATACAGGCGATACCAAACCTCCCTAGTACCAGGCGGGGCCAGGGCTCGAGATAGATAGATAGATAGATAGATAGATAGATAGATACATATACATATACATACATACATATACATACATACATACATAAATATGTACATACATACATACACACATACATGCATACATACATACATACATACGTACATCAATCCATCTCACTTTACCGATAGGCCTGAAAGAACAGGCTGCCAATTTACCCAAAACGGGATAATCCATTGCCATTTTGTCCCTTGCGGATTGGCATTATTGGCATTAGTCACCCGGCCGGCCCAGTTTGGGAAAGTGGCATTTGCGCGTGAATATTCACGACCAGTAAAATTCACTGGTTTTTGCGGCTGGTGACACGCACCCACAAGTGCGGGTCCCCTTATTTTTGAAACACGAGCCAGCCACACATTTTTTTCACAAAAAACAGAAGACTGACTAAACCCTAAACCCTTGCTGTTTTTTGTCTCGCCTGTGTGTGTAGTGTGTGCGTGCGTGTGTCCTGCTACTGCTGGGCAGTGCAGGCGTGCGTCCAAGGACTCCCCGGAAGCGAGTCTAGCTCCTGCCGGGCAGGCCGACAAACGCACGCTGTGCCTGGTCAACAGTGCGGGCGTGTGTGTGTACGCGTGTTCTCGTGTGCTCTCGCGTGTTCTAGCGTGTGTGTGCGTGTTCTAGCTTGTGTGTGCGTGTCCTGCCACTGCTGGGCGGGGCAGGCGTGTGTTCAAGGACTCCCCGGAAGCGAGTCTAGCTCCGGCCGGGTAGGCAGACAGACGCACGCTGAGCCTGGTCAACAGTGCGGGCGTGTGTGTGTGTGCGCGTGTTCTCGTGTGCTCTGGCGTGTTCTAGTGTGTGTGTGTGCTTGTGCGTGTAGTCTCGAAGAGCTTTGCAAGAACAGTTTAAATCACAATAACGTCTTGTAGTAGTTCCCAAATGGCTGTCATTCTATCCGCCGCTGCTGCAGAGGCAGTGGTAGTTCCAGATGCAAGTTTTGGATGCGAGTTTAGCTCCACGCCACAACAGGCCAAGGAACTGCTGCGGTCCTTGCAGCTGAGCGAGGATGGCCAAAGTCTATTTGCGGCAGTTGCGGACATATCAGTCTCGAGTGTGCCCTTGACATACGATGACCTGGAAGCAGACACACACTCTGACGCCAGCTCAGACACGGTGCCGTACCAGGACAGCACTCCTCCTGCCTCACCCCGTGCAGACGACTGGTCCGAGCTCAAAACCGAAAACAGAACGTACCTCTATCTGATGTATGATCCCTTGTTTCAATACTACGACAGAGACGAGATCCTATTGGGCCTGCAGTCGCAACGCACCGATGTGAAAAGAGCGCAATGTGATCAGGTAGTGAGGAAGATAGACTACTTCCTTAGTGAGCACTCGGGACAGGCTCACGACATGCGCGAGCGGCATCTCAGGGCAGCCGTCGCTGTCAGTGAAAAGATAGTGAGAGCGTACGAAAACCTGAAAGAACCCCTGGGGCGGGAGCCCACAGAGGACGAGCGCCAACATGCAAGTGCCTGCGCAGAGGCGCACTGGCCGCAAGACGGCGCGGACGAGGTACCACTGGGCACAGGCGCCCTCTTGCAAGAACATTGCAGCAGCCGCCGAGAATGCGTCACTCATGCGTACTTGAACCTGCTGCCACCCTTGCCGCTCCAGCCAGGCGAGCTAAACCCCAAAAAGAAATCTAGCTATCGCCGGCGCCTGGCACGCAGCGTGCAGCGTCCGTTGCCACCTTTTGCGACGGGGCTGCCAAGGAAGACTTGCACAAGGACGCAGCCGGCAAGCTCTGGCTGCCCCACCTGCTGAAGAGCTCCTCTTTTACCGACCTGGCCCGCCGCCGCCTGCGCGGTGATTTCTTGGTGGGCTGTGATGGGCACTGTGTAGCTATCCGGGGGAACAAGATCCTCAACGCATGTTCAAAGCGCGAGCTGCCCCTGACCCGCCAGAACTTAATCAGTGTCGGCGTCAAAGACTGACACCACATCGAGGTGGCGAGACTGTAATAACAGAAAAAATCACGTAAGTGTTTCTGTGTTACCAAAATGTCTCGTGTCGGGACCCCAAAAAATGCTATTTTGTCTGCTAGTCCTGAGACATTTATGACACTGTTTTGGCCTGGGTGGCCAGGGGGGGGGTCCGGAAAAAAAGTGTGATTTTGGGAGTGAGGGGGGTACCTCATTAAAAAAAAAGTTATCATAAGTGTCATAAGTGTCATAAAAAAATTTAGCTAAAAATTAAAGGGAAAACCTGGCCAGAAAAGGGGACTCCCCACCCCACCCCTTTTTCCTGGTGGCTGCAGACAGGACCAAATGCCATTTTGTCCCGGGTGGGCACCAGTCCACCCTGAGAACCGGAGCAGGGGGTAAACCCTCCCACCCAGCCGGGGGGGAGGTACCTATGTACCTAGCCGTTGGCAAAATTCAAAAAGTGCAGTCTCAGGCCCCTTTGAAAAATCTCAGGGCCTGACGGGGCCAAATGCCATTTTGTCCCGGGTGTGCACCAGTCCACCCTGAGAACCGGAGCCGGGGGTAAACCCTCCCACCCAGCCGGGGGGATGTACCTATGTACCTAGCCGTTGGCCAAATTCAAAAAGTGCCGTCTCAGGCCCCTTTGAAAAATCTCAGGGCCTGACGGGGCCAAATGCCATTTTGTCCCGGGTGGGCACCAGTCCACCCTGAGAACCGGAGCCGGGGGTAAACCCTCCCACCCAGCCGGGGGGATGTACCTATGTACCTAGCCGTTGGCCAAATTCAAAAAGTGCAGTCTCAGGCCCCTTTGAAAAATCTCAGGGCTCCCAGCGGCCGCCCACAGAGCAACCCCCCCTCCCTCTTCCTTTTGCTGGCCCCTCTTTCCTACCCTTTCTTGAGAATCTCTTTTCTAAAAACTAGTTATACTATAGAAAGTAGAAAAAGGGGGGGAGGTACCACGTACCAGCCGGTACCGAGGGTTTGGGGCCGGCTCGGCGTCTCAGCCCGGGGTGGTGGGGGGGGGGGGGGGGGGGTTTCCCGTGGACGGCCGCCTGGCAAAAACTTTAGCCGAAAAATACATGTCAATACGGACGGCCACCCCACCCACCCCTTTTGCCCGGTGGCCGGTGGCAAGCAATACCCACCACTCGACCGACCTTGCTGGGCGGGGCCGGCCGGTCGCACGAGGCTCGGCACTGTGACCAGGCCAGAACCCTCGAGTCGTCGACCGAGGGAAGTGGGTAGCAGCCAGGGTCGAACCCCTTGTCGGCCGTACCATTGAAATGTGGACAATTTCCCGGAAACTTACCGCGCCGCAAACCAGGGGGAAATTTTCGCGAAACTTTTGCCGCGCTCGCAACACACAGTGAAATTTTCGCGAAACCTTTTACTCACTCTGTTTTTTCTGCTTTAGGTGCTACCGCGCGAAAATGATACTCGCTCTACGGAACAAACGGACGACCACTGGTACGGACTCCCAACCCCTCAAGCGACGCCGGCTGGAATTGCCTTCGCTTACGCGCACCGTCCCTCGCCAGCCCGTGCCCGA
>WBZZ01003238.1:12500-25000 GCA_019918135.1 Paulinella micropora
TTGACAGAGAAGCACTATTATTATTATTATTATTATTATTGCTACTACTACTACAATTATTATTATTATTATTATTATTATTATTATTATTATTATTATTATTATTATATATGGACACCGTGATAGCCCAGTGGTCAAGTTCTACCATCTGGGCCCTGTCGCCAGTTCGATTCCCGTCGGTGCCACCAGTATTTTCATTGAACATACCGGTCTATTTCTGGACCAGTATTTTCATTGAACATACCGGCCCGTCTGGAAGTGTTGGAACTGCCCTTGCGGGGGTGTCATTAGAGCTTATCGTCAATTCTTCGTACTCCCCTCACGGGTGAGACGATGGAGGCGCATGTGCAGAAATGCATCAGCCATTGACAGAGAAGCACTATTATTATTATTATTATTATTATTATTATTATTATTTGGACACCGTGATAGCCCAGTGGTCAAGTTCTACCATCTGGGCCCTGTCGCCAGTTCGATTCCCGTCGGTGCCACCAGTATTTTCATTGAACATACCGGTCTATTTCTGGACCAGTATTTTCATTGAACATACCGGCCCGTCTGGAAGTGTTGGAACTGCCCTTGCGGGGGTGTCATTAGAGCTTATCGTCAATTCTTCGTACTCCCCTCACGGGTGAGACGATGGAGGCGCATGTGCAGAAATGCATCAGCCATTGACAGAGAAGCACTATTATTATTATTATTATTATTATTATTATTATTATTATTATTATTATTATTAGTGGCACCGCGATAGCCCAATGGTTAAGGTCTACCATCTGGGACCTGTCGCCAGTTCGATTCCCGTCGGTGCCAGTATTTTCAAAGGATATTTTCTTTGAAAGTATTGGTCTGTCTGGAAGGCTTGGAGCTGCCTTGCGGGGGTGTCAGTAGAGCCTATCGTCAAATCTTCGTACTCCCCTCGCGGGTGAGACGATGGAGGCACATGTGCAGAAATGCATTCGCCATTGACTGAGAAGCACTATTATTATTATTATTATTATTATTATTATTATTATTATTATTATTATTATTCTGGAGGGGTGCACAAGATGGCACTCCATGGGAAGAGGAGGTGGTTGGGCCTCTCCCCACGAAGGTGACCGCTTGGGGAGGGCGGTCACCGGGATATGCGCAACTCTCAACTGGGCATTTACTCGGTAGGGGTTCGGCCAGGCAGGTTGTGGGGTTGTCTGTTGGATTGTTGGTTGGCTCGTTTTTCTTGGCTGTTGGGTTAGGTCTGGTTTCCTGGTTAGCCCATTTTCGCCGAATTTCCTGCCGAGTAAATGCCTGGGGGCTTCCAGTTCCGGTTTGGTGATCTTGTTGAGGTGAGCATTCGGAGGAAACAGTACCGAGATAGGTTGAAGATAGGATTCACATTGAGCCGAGATGGGGCTGAGTTGACCTGTTCCAACTCGGCTCCATTTCGGCTTCATGTTAATCCTATCTTCATCCTATTTGGGTTTTGTCTCCTCCCTATCTTCGCTTCTTCGGGGTTGCCTAACTGGAACACATGATGAGCGCACGTTGGAGAGGGGCTTCAGTCGGTCCCAATGCCTTGCCAGTGCCTTGCTGCGTTGCCGTGCCTTGCCCCATGCATTCACACCCTCCACCGTTGCATTTCTAACTGAGCAGCTTCGGCTGGGATTACTATACTTGTCTGTAAGACCCTATAGGTACCGCTAGGTTCGCGCCTTCTATACCCACGTGGGGGAAGGAGTTTCAGCGGCACGCCGTCCGATCTGGCTCCACTCGGGGACACCCGTACCTCATGATGTGTATTGTTAGGAGCAGCTGAAAGTCCATAAGGCATGAGAGTAGAGGCGTTGGCGATGCGATGGAGAGTGTGTGTAGTGCGTGAGGCAGGTTCTGGCGACGCTGGGGGGTGCTGGCGGGCGCCCAAGGGCACGAAGCGACGCGGCAGCGTCCAGTGACACCGGCGGAAATGCGTGTAGTGTGTGTTGCAGATACCGCCGATGCTATTTGCATGGACGGGCGCTTTCCTCGGCGTAAAGAGGCGCGGCGGTGATGGCCAGCGACATTGGCCGTCTACTACTCTCAATGGATTACAAATACGCGAAGCACGGAGCTACCACTGTGGCCCTTATGGGACAAGGTAGAATCGCCGAAGACCTGGACAATCCCCGTGGGAATGCCTCTTCGACGGGCTCTGGCCCGATGTCCCAGGATGGGAGGATGAGGGCTCGCGTATATGACGGAATTCCTGAACCACGTGGAGAGGCTATCTTAGCTGCGCCTCATCCTTCCTCCCCAAACCTGGCACACGGGTCGGCGCTTCAACATAAGGCGAGCGGCGCTATATGGCAGATGGCACCGCCGCCTCGACGGTACCGGCGGGTAGATCGGTACGACAAGGACGGGCGTAATCTGATTGTCTGGGGGCTCTCAGAACGCGCCAATCTACAGGAGATCGCCTCCAAAATGAGCGGTCTTGGTCTGGTGGTCCCGGTAATGGAGTGGCAAGGCCAGCGAATGTTTTGTCACCTGGAGCTGGTCTACGAGGACGATGACAGCAGGCAGACGGCGTTGCAGCAACTCAAACATCTCAAATTCTTCGGCAGAGGGGTCAATGTGGCCCTTGGGCGCAGGTTCAGGGACAGGGAACGTGTCCGAAGGCTTATTCGCATCCATCTGCGTGGGGAAGCGGCGGTCCGGAAGGAGGAAGCTGCGACGGGATATCGCGTCTTGCCTCTGCATGAAGAATGTGTTGATGATGTGCAGGTGGTGTCTTCGGAATTGGCTGCCGATGCACCTGAGTGTGTGTCTGAGTGTGCTGATGTCCAGGTGGTGCCCCTGCAATCGGCGGCCAGTGCAGTGGGGGACCCCCACTGGAACGATCGCTTCAGAGATGAGGTGGCCCGGGCTATGAAGGAGCACGAAGTAGGTGAAGACACTTGCGAAGAGCTGGACAAGCCGTTCACGCACGAGGAGGTCCTTGCAAGGCAACGTGCCCTGAGTAACCACAAAGCTTGTGGCGAGGGCAAAGTGAAGAACGAGATGCTCCAGTATGGCGGCGCCTACATCAATGGCTACTTAACGCAGTACTTCAACTGGATTTGAGAAGCCGAGAGGACTCCAAAAGCTTGGGGCAAGGGAATCATCGTCAATATCCCCAAGGGTGGGAATCCTACGGATCCTGACAACTGGAGGGATATCTCGATTATTAGTTGCCTTGGTAAGCTGTATCTGTCCTTATTAGCTACTCGTCTAACGCTCTTCGTGGATGGCCCGGATAAGCTACGTCCAGAGCAGGGAGGCTTCCGCCCGGGGCGTCGCACTACGGATCAGGTCTTTACCCTTTGGCAGAGGTTGAAGGGGCGTCAGCTGCAGAAGCGGGAGTCGTATGTCCTGTTCGTCGATCTACGCAAGGCTTTCCCGTCTGTTTGGAGAGATGGCCTATTTGAGAGGCTCTGGAAGCTGGGTGTAAGGGGCAAGTTCTGGCGCACGCTACGCAGGTGCTACGAGCAGACTTCGTCGCAAGTGCTAGTTGATGGAGCACTCACCCCCGAAGTACTGGAGGGTGTAGGGGTCCAACAGGGGTCCCCTCTCTCTCCCACACTCTTCAACGTCTTTATGGATGAGCTGTGTGATCGGCTGGCGAGTGCCCTCAAGATCACGGATGTGAAGCGGCTGAACGACATCAAGGCACTTCTATACGCGGACGACGTGGCCCTCATCGCTCACAGTCGCACCGAGCTCCAGAAGATAGTCAATTTTTTGGCCAAGTTCGCGGAAGATTACCGGCTGGAAGTCAACTTGAAGCCCGGCAAGACGGAAATCATGCCCATTTACACGTCGAGCAAGGCGAAACGACCAAGTATCAGGGAGCGAGGTGAGCCAGTGGTGTGGTTTCGCGGCCAGAAGCTTTGTGTCACCAGTCAGTACAAGTACCTGGGAGTGGTTATCACCGACGACCTGAAGTGGAAGGAGCAGGCCCTGCGGGCTACGCGTGTCACTGAAGTCGCCACCGCAGGTTGGTACTCTTTGTGGTGTGCAGGTGAGATACAAGCTAGGCATCGTCTCATGTGCTGGAATCAACTTGTGGGGGCCAAGCTGAAGTACGCCTTCGATGTCTGGCGTGCCCCCGTATCGCAGCTCACCAAGCTGGAGGCAGCAATGCTGCGCCCCATGAGGATGATTCTCGGCATCAGCCCTAAGACAAGCAAGTGGATTACACTCTTTCTGGCGCGCTCTTTGAGTGCGGAGCGTTTGCGGCGGGCGGGCGCAACTGAAGTTCTATGGACGGCTGCGTGTTCTACCGGAGAAGCGATTTCCTGTCATCGCATCTCAAGTCAAATCCGACTGGACTGCGGAGGCCGAAGGCGCTATCAGGGACTCAATGGATCTACAACAAGGGCTTCAGGAGCTCCTAAATAGCTCAGAGAAGGACCTCGAGGGTTGGTGTTCGACTGTGGACAAGTGGGCCCTTCAGCAGGACGTCAAGATGGTGCAGGAACTGATGTGGGACAAGCGAGAGGCAGGCAGCGATCTTACTGATGGCCTGCGAGTCATCCTAAGACAAGTCTTTGGAACTAAGGAGTTCCCAAGATGGGTAGCCCTTGATGATGCGCATTATAATCTGCTTCGGAGAAGGTTGCTCAGCTGCAACAACCGCCTTCGGTTGTACCGCAGCAAATTGGTCAGTGGCATGTCCCCTCGCTGCTTCTGTTGTCATGATGATGTCAATGAGTCCCTTGCGCACTTCTTATGGGATTGCCCCATGCATGAGGGGAGACGTAAGCAGCTGTTGCTGAGTATGCAGAGGCTCGGTGGCATGGCTGTGGGGGGTGCTGAGGGGGATGGAGGGAGTGAGGAGGGTGGTGAGGTCGTAGGTGGTGAGGTTGTGGTGGAGGATGTGTTGCTTAGGCGGGAGCGGGAGGGCTCTGTGCGGCAGGGTTGGGATGATATGTCGCCTGTGGATCAATCACGATTGTTTTGTAAGTTTTTTCAGGGGAAGTCGCGCTTCCGCAGTAACTTTAGACTTGCTGCGTTGTTAGGGGTTACAGCGTTGCGTCCCCCTCCAAAGTTGGATGTGTTGTTTGGATCATATGTGTCTGAGTGTTGGTCTGCTAGGGAGGGTAAAAGGGAGGAGCTTGGGGTGGAGGATGGGGGCGAGGAGGTGATTGACCTCACTGAGGTTCCATCAGCTTCTGTCCCACCCTCTGCCCCAAGTGACGTTGATGTTGCGCGGCGCGGCCGTCCGCGCAGTGTGGACGTCCTGGCTAGAGAGAGGGGTTCGGGAGCGCAGCGTAGTGTCTCCGAGTTCTTCTCTTCAGCTAACACCCTCGCATCTAGCTCTTCATGCACTTCACAGCCCCCATCTGCCCCTGCTGTTGCTGTTGCTGCTATGTCTGTTTGGTGTTCTGACAATGCGTTGGGATCGGCTGACGCCGGTGACCCAATGGAGGCACATGTCCAGGATCTGGATCTGATGCTATAGTCTGAGGAAGCCTATTATTATTATTATTATTATTATTATTATTATTATTATTGACACCGTGATAGCCCAGTGGTCAAGTTCTACCATCTGGGCCCTGTCGCCAGTTCGATTCCCGTCGGTGCCACCAGTATTTTCATTGAACATACCGGTCCGTCTGGACCAGTATTTTCATTGAACATACCGGTCCGTCTGGAAGTGTTGGAACTGCCCTTGCGGGGGTGTCATTACAGCCTATCGTCAATTCTTCGTACTCCCCTCACGGGTGAGACGATGGAGGCGCATGTGCAGAAATGCATCAGCCATTGACAGAGAAGCACTATTATCATTATTATTATTATTATTTAGGGAGTACATAGGCCATCGGTCCTTTCCATGGGCTGATTGGTATAAAGCTCCTAGAGTAATGTTCTATGCCGTCACTTCCTTTATTCCACCGATTGGTGTGGAGACTTTCCTTATGGAATGGAGGACTGGATGCACATGGCCTTTTGGCTCAGCAATTGGCAGGAGATACACTATTATTATTATTATTATTATTATTATTATTGTCGCCAGTTCGATTCCCGTCGGTGCCACCAGTATTTTCATTGAACATACCGGTCTATTTCTGGACCAGTATTTTCATTGAACATACCGGCCCGTCTGGAAGTGTTGGAACTGCCCTTGCGGGGGTGTCATTAGAGCTTATCGTCAATTCTTCGTACTCCCCTCACGGGTGAGACGATGGAGGCGCATGTGCAGAAATGCATCAGCCATTGACAGAGAGGCACTATTATTATTATTATTATTATTATTATTATTATTATTATTATTATTATTATTATTATTATTATTATTATTATTATTGTTATCCCTGAAAGGTGTTGGGAGTAGGGGGTGGGGGTTGGGGAGGGGGAAAATGGAACCCCCCCCCCATCCCCATTTTCCCGCACCCCTGTCGGAATAAATCATGGTTTGTGGCGGTGATGGCCAGTTGGAGAGGGGCTTCAGTCGGTCCCAATGCATTGCAAGTGCCTTGCTGCGTTGCCGTGCCTTGCCCCATGCGGTCACACCCTCCACCGTTGCATTTCTGACTGAGCAGCTTCGGCTGGGATTACTATACTTGTCTGTAAGACCCTATAGGTACCGCTAGGTTCGCGCCTCTATACCCACGTGGGGGAAGGAGTTTCAGCGGCACGCCGTCCGATCTGGCTCCACTCGGGGACACCCGTACCTCATGATGTGTATTGTTAGGAGCAGCTGAAAGTCCACAAGGCATGAGAGTAGAGGCGTTGGCGATGCGATGGAGAGTGTGTGTAGTGCGTGAGGCAGGTTCTGGTGACGCTGGGGGGTGCTGGCGGGCGCCCAAGGGCACGAAGCGACGTGGCAGCATCCAGTGACACCGGCGAAAATGCGTGTAGTGTGTGTTGCAGATACCGCCGATGCTATTTGCATGGACGGGCGCTTTCCTCGGCGTAAAGAGGCGCGGCGGTGATGGCCAGCGACATTGGCCGTCTACTACTCTCAATGGATTACAAATACGCGAAGCACGGAGCTACCACTGTGGCCCTTATGGGACAAGGTAGAATCGCCGAAGACCTGGACAATCCCCGTGGGAATGCCTCTTCGACGGGCTCTGGCCCGATGTCCCAGGATGGGAGGATGAGGGCTCGCGTATATGACGGAATTCCTGAACCACGTGGAGAGGCTATCTTAGCTGCGCCTCATCCTTCCTCCCCAAACCTGGCACACGGGTCGGCGCTTCAACATAAGGCGAGCGGCGCTATATGGCAAATGGCACCGCCGCCTCGACGGTACCGGCGGGTAGATCGGTACGACAAGGACGGGCGTAATCTGATTGTCTGGGGGCTCTCAGAACGCGCCAATCTACAGGAGATCGCCTCCAAAATGAGCGGTCTTGGTCTGGTGGTCCCGGTAATGGAGTGGCAAGGCCAGCGAATGTTTTGTCACCTGGAGCTGGTCTACGAGGACGATGACAGCAGGCAGACGGCGTTGCAGCAACTCAAACATCTCAAATTCTTCGGCAGAGGGGTCAATGTGGCCCTTGGGCGCAGGTTCAGGGACAGGGAACGTGTCCGAAGGCTTATTCGCATCCATCTGCGTGGGGAAGCGGCGGTCCGGAAGGAGGAAGCTGCGACGGGATATCGCGTCTTGCCTCTGCATGAAGAATGTGTTGATGATGTGCAGGTGGTGTCTTCGGAATTGGCTGCCGATGCACCTGAGTGTGTGTCTGAGTGTGCTGATGTCCAGGTGGTGCCCCTGCAATCGGCGGCCAGTGCAGTGGGGGACCCACCTGCGCAAGCACCTGCAGAGGGGGCAGCACGAGGGCGAAAGCCAAGCGCGGCCGTCGGGTCCGGAAACGAGCCAAGAAGCACCGCTCCAAGCAGTTCGATACCGGCTTCAAGCTACTCGTCGCGAGTCACAACTGGCAGGGTAAAACGGGATACGACAACGTAGGCACGGCGGAATGGGCATCATTCTACAAGCACGAGGGCTGGCTAGTCATCGGGGCTCAGGAGCACCGCATGGGCAAGAAGCAACTTTCCAAATGCAGCCTGGATGGATTCCGGATTTTTGGAAAACCTGCGGAGGTCAGCGAGAAAAATCGCTGCTAGGGTGGGGTTCTATTCGCAGTGGCTAACTTCCTTGGTCCGTATTGCAACCTGGTGTCAGCCCCCGTCGACCACCGGCTGCAAGTGTGGCTGCGTATCGCCTCGGGTGTTACCGGCGCTCAGGATATCTATGTGGGCAACGGCTACGTTCCCCAGGAAACGCAGGAAGAAGAGTCGTCAGAGGCGTATGCGGCCTGGCAGGCAGCTATAGCTTTTTTTGGAGCCAAAGGTCTTGTGGTCACGGTGGCGGATGCCAACGCGAAGCTCGGGCCGGCAAGCAGCCGAAAAGAGGAGGGCATCGTCGGTCAGCACGGGGAGGTCGATGAAAAGGGAGCACCGGTACGTTCGGAGAACGGCAAGAGACTCGCGGCTGTCCTCGTCGCTACGGGCCTGCGAAATCTGAGCGGCTTCTCGTGCCCAGTGGAAGGGTCCTACTGGTGGTCCCGGCGTGAGCAGCGCGGCATGGGCACAGGCAAGCACCTCCTCGATTACATCTGCGCGTCGCCTGGCTTGGCATCTGGAGCAAAGTTCGGAGTATGCGAAGATGATCTTGATACGGACCACAAGGCAGTATGGGCCGAACTGACGTGGAGCGGCCAGCGCCGACCAAAGCGGGCTGCGAAACCTTACAGGTCCCTTCGTGTTGATAAGCTTATTGGTGCTGGTGTCTCGGGTAATGATCACGCTGCGAAGCAAGCGCTGGATTATCTACGCGACAAGTTCGATGACGTATTCCAGCATTGCTTACACAGTGGAGTGCATCAGCTGTCTGAGCTTGACCTATCGGGTGGTGCCGACAGCCAACGGGTGGTAGATGACGTCACCGAGCGAGTGGCGCAATCCTTCCGAATGGCGGCGCACCGGGTCCTTGGCTCCAGATGTATACGACCCCGTTTCACCAACAATTGGTTCGACGGGGAGCTAAAGGAGCTCATTCAACAGCGCCGGGAGGCCTACGCAGCATACAGGAGGGATGAATCGAATGCGGAAGCCCGTCTGAATTGGCTACGTCTCCGCAAGCAAATTCGGAAGGCAACTCGGGCCAAGAAGTCCGCCTCCTTCAAGCAAGTGCAGGAAGAAGCGGTCAAATGTCAACGCGAGCAATCCTCAAAGCGCTTTTGGCTACTCGCGAAGCGGCTTGGCGGGGCACGCAGAACGAAGGTCTCCGCGCCGGTGCAAAGGGAGGATGGCTCACTGGCGTGTACGCTGCCGGAAAAGGTCGCTCGGTGGGAGGAATTTCGGAAAAATTCGGTGAAGCCACGGGAAAATCCGGCAAGTGCGGCTGTTGTGGTGGAGTGCTGTGCAGAAGCAGGCTCGCTGGAGTGGGAGGAAGCCGAAGCTAAGCGGCAGTTCCACTGGAACGATCGCTTCAGAGATGAGGTGGCCCGGGCTATGAAGGAGCACGAAGTAGGTGAAGACACTTGCGAAGAGCTGGACAAGCCGTTCACGCACGAGGAGGTCCTTGCAAGGCAACGTGCCCTGAGTAACCACAAAGCTTGTGGCGAGGACAAAGTGAAGAACGAGATGCTCCAGTATGGCGGCGCCTACATCAATGGCTACTTAACGCAGTACTTCAACTGGATTTGAGAAGCCGAGAGGACTCCAAAAGCTTGGGGCAAGGGAATCATCGTCAATATCCCC
Organism: Paulinella micropora; assembly: GCA_019918135.1. NCBI lineage: Eukaryota > Cercozoa > Imbricatea > Euglyphida > Paulinellidae > Paulinella > Paulinella micropora. The sequence goes on from WBZZ01003238.1 coordinate 22,212, forward strand.
AAGGGTGGGAATCCTACGGATCCTGACAACTGGAGGGATATCTCGATTATTAGTTGCCTTGGTAAGCTGTATCTGTCCTTATTAGCTACTCGTCTAACGCTCTTCGTGGATGGCCCGGATAAGCTACGTCCAGAGCAGGGAGGCTTCCGCCCGGGGCGTCGCACTACGGATCAGGTCTTTACCCTTTGGCAGAGGTTGAAGGGGCGTCAGCTGCAGAAGCGGGAGTCGTATGTCCTGTTCGTCGATCTACGCAAGGCTTTCCCGTCTGTTTGGAGAGATGGCCTATTTGAGAGGCTCTGGAAGCTGGGTGTAAGGGGCAAGTTCTGGCGCACGCTACGCAGGTGCTACGAGCAGACTTCGTCGCAAGTGCTAGTTGATGGAGCACTCACCCCCGAAGTACTGGAGGGTGTAGGGGTCCAACAGGGGTCCCCTCTCTCTCCCACACTCTTCAACGTCTTTATGGATGAGCTGTGTGATCGGCTGGCGAGTGCCCTCAAGATCACGGATGTGAAGCGGCTGAACGACATCAAGGCACTTCTATACGCGGACGACGTGGCCCTCATCGCTCACAGTCGCACCGAGCTCCAGAAGATAGTCAATTTTTTGGCCAAGTTCGCGGAAGATTACCGGCTGGAAGTCAACTTGAAGCCCGGCAAGACGGAAATCATGCCCATTTACACGTCGAGCAAGGCGAAACGACCAAGTATCAGGGAGCGAGGTGAGCCAGTGGTGTGGTTTCGCGGCCAGAAGCTTTGTGTCACCAGTCAGTACAAGTACCTGGGAGTGGTTATCACCGACGACCTGAAGTGGAAGGAGCAGGCCCTGCGGGCTACGCGTGTCACTGAAGTCGCCACCGCAGGTTGGTACTCTTTGTGGTGTGCAGGTGAGATACAAGCTAGGTATCGTCTCATGTGCTGGAATCAACTTGTGGGGGCCAAGCTGAAGTACGCCTTCGATGTCTGGCGTGCCCCCGTATCGCAGCTCACCAAGCTGGAGGCAGCAATGCTGCGCCCCATGAGGATGATTCTCGGCATCAGCCCTAAGACAAGCAAGTGGATTACACTCTTTCTGGCGCGCTCTTTGAGTGCGGAGCGTTTGCGGCGGGCGGCGCAACTGAAGTTCTATGGACGGCTGCGTGTTCTACCGGAGAAGCGATTTCCTGTCATCGCATCTCAAGTCAAATCCGACTGGACTGCGGAGGCCGAAGGCGCTATCAGGGACTAAATGGATCTACAACAAGGGCTTCAGGAGCTCCTAAATAGCTCAGAGAAGGACCTCGAGGGTTGGAGTTCGACTGTGGACAAGTGGGCCCTTCAGCAGGACGTCAAGATGGTGCAGCAACTGATGTGGGACAAGCGAGAGGCAGGCAGCGATCTTACTGATGGCCTGCGAGTCATCCTAAGACAAGTCTTTGGAACTAAGGAGTTCCCAAGATGGGTAGCCCTTGATGATGCGCATTATAATCTGCTTCGGAGAAGGTTGCTCAGCTGCAACAACCGCCTTCGGTTGTACCGCAGCAAATTGGTCAGTGGCATGTCCCCTCGCTGCTTCTGTTGTCATGATGATGTCAATGAGTCCCTTGCGCACTTCTTATGGGATTGCCCCATGCATGAGGGGAGACGTAAGCAGCTGTTGCTGAGTATGCAGAGGCTCGGTGGCATGGCTGTGGGGGGTGCTGAGGGGGATGGAGGGAGTGGGGAGGGTGGTGAGGTCGTAGGCGGTGAGGTTGTGGTGGAGAAAGTGTTGCTTGGGCGGGAGCGGGAGGGCTCTGTGCGGCAGGGTTGGGATGATATGTCGCCTGTGGATCAATCACGATTGTTTTGTAAGTTTTTTCAGGGGAAGTCGCGCTTCCGCAGTAACTTTAGACTTGCTGCGTTGTTAGGGGTTACAGCATTGCGTCCCCCTCCAAAGTTGGATGTGTTGTTTGGATCATATGTGTCTGAGTGTTGGTCTGCTAGGGAGGGTAAAAGGGAGGAGCTTGGGGTGGAGGATGGGGGCGAGGAGGTGATTGACCTCACTGAGGTTCCATCAGCTTCTGTCCCACCCTCTGCCCCAAGTGACGTTGATGTTGCGCGGCGCGGCCGTCCGCGCAGTGTGGACGTCCTGGCTAGAGAGAGGGGTTCGGGAGCGCAGCGTAGTGTCTCCGAGTTCTTCTCTTCAGCTAACACCCTCGCATCTAGCTCTTCATGCACTTCACAGCCCCCATCTGCCCCTACTGTTGCTGTTGCTGCTATGTCTGTTTGGTGTTCTGACAATGCGTTGGGATCGGCTGACCCCGGTGACCCAATGGAGGCACATGTCCAGGATCTGGATCTGATGCTATAGTCTGAGGAAGCCTATTATTACTATTATTACTATTGTTATGGACACCGTGATAGCCCAGTGGTCAAGTTCTACCATCTGGGCCCTGTCGCCAGTTCGATTCCCGTCGGTGCCACCAGTATTTTCATTGAACATACCGGTCCGTCTGGAAGTGTTGGAACTGCCCGTGCGGGGGTGTCATTAGAGCCTATCGTCAATTCTTCGTACTCCCCTCACGGGTGAGACGATGGAGGCGCATGTGCAGATTTCCATCAGCCATTGACAGAGAAGCACTATTACTATTATTATTATTATTATTATTATTATTATTATTATTATTACTATTATTATGGACACCGTGATAGCCCAGTGGTCAAGTTCTACCATCTGGGCCCTGTCGCCAGTTCGATTCCCGTCGGTGCCACCAGTATTTTCATTGAACATACCGGTCTATTTCTGGACCAGTATTTTCATTGAACATACCGGCC
>WBZZ01003238.1:35000-40000 GCA_019918135.1 Paulinella micropora
TGTGCGCAACCGCCATGCACACAATAGCACACACAGTGGCACTGCTGCAGCAGCTGCTGCTACAACGACGGCTATTTTCAGTACTTCTGCTGCTTCTGCTGCTGCTACTGCTGCTGCTGCTGCTACCACTACTACTACTACTACTACTACTACTACTACTACTACTACTACTACTACTACTATTGCTACTACTACTACTACTACTACTACTACTACTACTACTACTACTACTACTACTACTACTACTATTGCTACTACTACTACTACTACTACTACTACTACTACTACTACTACTACTACTACTACTACTACTACTACTACTACTACCACTACCACTACCACTACTACTACTACCACTACCACTACTACTACTACTATTACTACTACTACTACTACTACTACTACTACTACTACTGCTACATCTACTACTACTACTACTACTACTACTACTACTACTACTACTACTACTACTACTACTACGCACAATAGCACACATAGCACACAGCGGCTATGGCACAATTGCTAGCTGTGTGCGACCGCCGCGCACACAATAGCACGCACAGAAGCAACGCGGAATCGCGCATAATCACCCTTAACAGCACACAGCGCACAATGACCAGCTGCTCGATAGATAGATAGATAAGTAGGTAGGTAGGTAGGTAGGTAGGTAGGTAGGTAGACAGGTTGATAGTGTTTCTTTATCCAGCAGCGTCGCATAGCCAAAAGGCCCTAGGCGTCCTACCAGGAGGCATCCTCGGCTCAGGCCTGCCTTCGCCTTCCTGGCTTCCCCCCAGCGTGGAATCCATTTACCAAGCACAAAGTGCAGGGTAAGGACCTTTTATGAGAGAGCTCAAAGGAAACACCCAACGCCACAGCTAACCCACGGTGCAGCCTTGAGAGGTAGCCTACTGGCGTGTGGTGCAGTTGGCTCTAGGATGGTTGGTCTTCATCGCCCGACCCTCGACCAAAGTTTCTTATATCGAGAGGAGGGACGCCCTCCGTGGCACGTTGATAGTTAGATATATAATATGTTTGGTCTATCAGCTCTGCATATCCGAAGACATAGACATCCATTCCAACCCCCCGTCAGTTGGCAACTGGGTAGCAGGCTGGCAATGGGCACTAGGCCCCGAATATGTGCATCCCGACGATTCTAAGCGATAGATAGATGGATAGATAGACAGATAGATAGATAGATAGATAGGTAGGTAGGTAGGTAGATAGATAGATGAAATATCGACTAATGTCAGAAAAAAGGAGCTTCTGATTTCGTCAACCAGGAAGTCTGTGGGTAAAGTATTAACCCGATGCCCAGCTAAGCCGTGATGTTTGCACGGAAGGGACTGATACAGGCAATACCAAAGCTCCCTAGTACCAGGCGGGGCCAGGGCTCGTTCCATAAAGCGCCCCTTGCAGAACGAGCTCCCACCTCCATTACAGAGAGATAGATAGATAGATAGATAGATAGATAGATAGATAGACGCACAAGCACAAGTGCTAGCGCAGTTGCGGGACCTGTTGGTCGTGCGAGACGCTGATGCGCACCTAAGACACCGCGCAGCACACAAGATGCAGAGATAGAGAGATAGATAGATAGATATTGCGCAACGCTGATGCTGACCTAACGCACATCGCAGCACACACAAGATGCATAAATAGATTCATCTATTTTTATTGAAACACCGTGCAGAACAGGAGATTTTTATTTCTCTTCTCATCTGTGTGGGGCAAGCGCGGTCAAACTACCTGTTTCACCTCTTGTATGCCCATTTGGCCGTCGCCCCACGCCACACGCCCCTGCGCCTGTTTGTAGTCCTACAAAGAGAATAGTGCAGTACATATAGCGATCGTGTGGTCCTGCTGAAGGTCCAGGTCCTAGGTATAGGATATTATTGTAAACTGTATAGTTGCATGCCGATTTGGCCGTCGCCCCTCGCCACGCGCCCCACCGTCTGCTGGTATTGCTACGTGCAGAACAGTATAGCATATTGTATAGTCACTGTATAGCAATTCTACAGTGATTGTATAGTGATTGCAAAGATATAGTATAGCTAGTGTCAGGTGTATCAGCCCGTCGAGCCACGCCACGCGCCCCTCTGTAGTTCCACCTACGAGTAGTATAGTATTACATATACTTATTCTATAGCAATTTGTACAGTGATTGTATAGTGATTGTAAAGTTGTAGCATAGCTAGTGTTAGGTATATTTGCCCGTGGCACGCGCCCTTTGCCTGTTTGGAGCCCTACGTGCAGCATAGAACAATACAGTAACGGTATAGTAATTGTGTAGTCCTGCTGAAAATCCTACACCTAATAAAGTTCAGTAGAATACACTCAGACATACATACATACATACATACATACATACATACATACATACATACATACATACGTACATACATACATACATACATACATACTTGTGGTTGCTGTGCAGTTTCATCCACGGTGCGGTATGCCACCGACGCGGTTCCGCCATAGCCCTGTCGGCCCTCCCGCACCACCTGAAGCTTGACCTAGCACAATATTATCTCTTTTTCAAAGGATCAAGGGGAGGCGGGGGGGGGGGGGGGGTTTGGCTGGCTGGCTGGTTGGTTGTTTGGTTGGCTGGCTGGCTGGTGGCTGGCTGGTCTGGCTGGCTGGCCAGCTGGTCTGGCTCGTCTGACCTGTCCCGCCTCTTCCAGCACGGAATAGTTCGCAGCATCAAAGTACACCACGCTCTGCATGCACGCACAGTGCGTAAGATTTTATGTAAAGTGTGTATTGCTTTCAGCACGAAATAGTTCGCAGCATCAAAGTACACTATACTCTGCATGCATGCACACAGTGAGTAACATTTATATGTATACTGTGTTTTGCATTCAATACTGAATAATTCGCAGCATCCCATTACACCGCACTCTGCATGCATGCACAGTGAATAACATTCTATGCATACTGCGTTTTGCATTAAGCTCGGAATGATTCACAACATCAAAGTACACCACACTCTGCATGCATAGTATTAGTGTGTCTGAAAGGGTCTCCTGATTGCGCGATGAACAAAGGCCTTGTGAAGCGCGCTTCCTTCTAGGCCAATGTTTGTTGTTCTAAGTAATGATAATGATAATGACTATGACAATGATAATGAGAAAGATTGATAATAATAAAAATAATAGTAATAACAATAATAATAATAATAATGATAATAATAATAATAATGTATCTCCTGCCAATTGCTGAGCCAAAAGGCCATGTGCATCCAGTCCTCCATGCCATAAGGAAAGTCTCCACACCAATCGGTGGAATAAAGGAAGTGACGGCATAGAACATTACTCTAGGAGCTTTATACCAATCAACCCATTGAAAAGGACCAATGGCCTATGTACTCCCTAAATAATAATAATAATAATAATAATAATAATAATAATAATGATGATGATGATGATGATAATGATGATGATGATGATGATAATGATGATGACAATAATAATAATAATAATAATAATAATAATAATAATAATAATAATGATAATAATAATGATAATGATAATAATAATGATAATGATGATGATGATGATGACGACAATAATAATAATAATGATAATAATACAGCCCAATGGCCTCAAGGCGTTAAACTGTGACGCCAACTCATAACCCTTTGGTGGTAGATGCTGGGGAGGAGGGTCGTTGCGCGCGTAAAAGATCTTAAACTCCGCATATGCTGGTTGATAGCCCAGGACCCAGCAGACACCAGATTGTTATGGGTGGGGTTTCGAGGCAGCTCTAGCAACCGCGCTTGGTGTATGCACTTGCACATTCGGTGACGTCTTGCAAGAGGTTGCTGGGACTGCGGAATAACCTCGGCTTAGTGCAGTCTTGCCCTCAGGAGCTCCATCGGTGGCCCCGATCATCAGGCGAGAGACTGACACGGGGGGGTGGAGGACCTCGAACAAGGGTATTGGAGGCTTATGTCCGTTGAGGATATGCCATTAGCTGCATCAGTACGCCTCAGATATAGTAAATCTGCCTTGGAGTGTTGACTGTGACATATTTGAGGGAAATCCCGATGAAAAAACCTAGTCACACTTGCTAAACAGAGTTCCCAATGGCCGCAAGGCGTTAAACTGTGACGCCAACTCATAACCCTTTGGTGGTAGATGCTGGGGAGGAGGGTCGTTGCGCGCGTAAAAGATCTTAAACTCCGCATATGCTGGTTGATAGCCCAGGACCCAGCAGACACCAGATTGTTATGGGTGGGGTTTCGAGGCAGCTCTAGCAACCGCGCTTGGTGTATGCACTTGCACATTCGGTGACGTCTTGCAAGAGGTTGCTGGGACTGCGGAATAACCTCGGCTTAGTGCAGTCTTGCCCTCAGGAGCTCCATCGGTGGCCCCGATCATCAGGCGAGAGACTGACACGGGGGGGTGGAGGACCTCGAACAAGGGTATTGGAGGCTTATGTCCGTTGAGGATATGCCATTAGCTGCATCAGTACGCCTCAGATATAGTAAATGATAATAATAATAATAATAATAATAATAATAATAATAATAATAATAATAATAATAATAATAATAATAATAATAATAATATAATAGTAATATAATAATAATAATAATAATAATAATAATAATAATAATAATAATAATAATAATAGTGCTTCTCTGTCAATGGCTGATGCATTTCTGCACATGCGCCTCCATCGTCTCACCCGTGAGGGGAGTACGAAGAATTGACGATAAGCTCTAATGACACCCCCGCAAGGGCAGTTCCAACACTTCCAGACGGGCCGGTATGTTCAATGAAAATACTGGTCCAGAAATAGACCGGTATGTTCAATGAAAATACTGGTGGCACCGACGGGAATCGAACTGGCGACAGGGCCAATAATAATAATAATAATAATAATAATAATGATGATGATGATGATGATAATAATAATAATAATAATAATAATGATAATGATAATGATGATGATATATAATAATAATAATAATAATAATAATAATAATAATAATA
>WBZZ01003238.1:45000-55000 GCA_019918135.1 Paulinella micropora
CCATGGGCTGATTGGTATAAAGCTCCTAGAGTAATGTTCTATGCCGTCACTTCCTTTATTCCACCGATTGGTGTGGAGACTTTCCTTATGGAATGGAGGACTGGATGCACATGGCCTTTTGGCTCAGCAATTGGCAGGAGATACACTATTATTATTATTATTATTATTATTATTATTATTATTATTATTATTAGGGAGTACATAGGCCATCGGTCCTTTCCATGGGCTGATTGGTATAAAGCTCCTAGAGTAATGTTCTATGCCGTCACTTCCTTTATTCCACCGATTGGTGTGGAGACTTTCCTTATGGAATGGAGGACTGGATGCACATGGCCTTTTGGCTCAGCAATTGGCAGGAGATACACTATTATTATTATTATTATTATTATTATTATTATTATTATTATTATTATTATTATTATTTGTAGTTGACTTCCTGCAAGGTACCCGACACTGTGCGGGTAGTAGGGACTTCCTTTTGGGGCCTTCTATGCAGGATGGTTTGAGTCACTCTTCCCTCCCCAACATACTCACGGATGGAGGCGCATGGCCGTCGGGCTCAGCCATGACAGATCAATATATATTTTATTATTATTATTATTATTATTATTATTAATTAATAATATATGGACACCGTGATAGCCCAGTGGTCAAGTTCTACCATCTGGGCCCTGTCGCCAGTTCGATTCCCGTCGGTGCCACCAGTATTTTCATTGAACATACCGGTCTATTTCTGGACCAGTATTTTCATTAAACATACCGGCCCGTCTGGAAGTGTTGGAACTGCCCTTGCGGGGGTGTCATTAGAGCTTATCGTCAATTCTTCGTACTCCCCGTGAGACGATGGAGGCGCATGTGCAGAAATGCATCAGCCATTGACAGAGAAGCACTATTAATTAATAATAATAATAATAATAATAGTAATAATAGTGCTTCTCTGTCAATGGCTGATGCATTTCTGCACATGCGCCTCCATCTATAATAGTAATAATAATAATAATAATAATAATACTATATCTGAGGCGTACTGATGCAGCTAATGGCATATCCTCAACGGACATAAGCCTCCAATACCCTTGTTCGAGGTCCTCCACCCCCCCGTGTCAGTCTCTCGCCTGATGATCGGGGCCACCGATGGAGCTCCTGAGGGCAAGACTGCACTAAGCCGAGGTTATTCCGCAGTCCCAGCAACCTCTTGCAAGACGTCACCGAATGTGCAAGTGCATACACCAAGCGCGGTTGCTAGAGCTGCCTCGAAACCACACCCATAACAATCTGGTGTCTGCTGGGTCCTGGGCTATCAACCAGCATATGCGGAGTTTAAGATCTTTTACGCGCGCAACGACCCTCCTCCCCAGCATCTACCACCAAAGGGTTATGAGTTGGCGTCACAGTTTAACGCCTTGAGGCCATTGGGCTGGAACTCTGTTTAGCAAGTGTGACTAGGTTTTTTCATCGGGATTTCCCTCAAATATGTCACAGTCAACACTCCAAGGCAGATTTACTATATCTGAGGCGTACTGATGCAGCTAATGGCATATCCTCAACGGACATAAGCCTCCAATACCCTTGTTCGAGGTCCTCCACCCCCCCGTGTCAGTCTCTCGCCTGATGATCGGGGCCACCGATGGAGCTCCTGAGGGCAAGACTGCACTAAGCCGAGGTTATTCCGCAGTCCCAGCAACCTCTTGCAAGACGTCACCGAATGTGCAAGTGCATACACCAAGCGCGGTTGCTAGAGCTGCCTCGAAACCCCACCCATAACAATCTGGTGTCTGCTGGGTCCTGGGCTATCAACCAGCATATGCGGAGTTTAAGATCTTTTACGCGCGCAACGACCCTCCTCCCCAGCATCTACCACCAAAGGGTTATGAGTTGGCGTCACAGTTTAACGCCTTGAGGCCATTGGGCTGAATAATAATAATAATAATAATAATAATAATAATAATAATAATAATAATACATGCGCCTCCATCGTCTCACCCGTGAGGGGAGTACGAAGAATTGACGATAGGCTCTAATGACACCCCCGCAAGGGCAGTTCCAACACTTCCAGACGGACCGGTATGTTCAATGAAAATACTGGTGGCACCGACGGGAATCGAACTGGCGACAGGGCCCAGATGGTAGAACTTGACCACTGGGCTATCACGGTGTCAATAATAGTAATAATAATAGTAATAATAATAGTAATAATAATAGTAATAATAATAATAATAATAATAATAGGCTTCCTCAGACTATAGCATCAGATCCATATCCTGGACATGTGCCTCCATTAATAATAATAATAATAATCATAATAGTGCTTCTCTGTCAATGGCTGATGCATTTCTGCACATGCGCCTCCATCGTCTCACCCGTGAGGGGAGTACGAAGAATTGACGATAAGCTCTAATGACACCCCCGCAAGGGCAGTTCCAACACTTCCAGACGGGCCGGTATGTTCAATGAAAATACTGGTCCAGAAATAGACCGGTATGTTCAATGAAAATACTGGTGGCACCGACGGGAATCGAACTGGCGACAGGGCCCAGATGGTAGAACTTGACCACTGGGCTATCACGGTGTCCAATAATAATCATAATAATAATCATAATAATAATAATAATTATTATTATTATTATTATTACTATTATTATTACTATTATCATTATTATTATTGACACCGTGATAGCCCAGTGGTCAAGTTCTACCATCTGGGCCCTGTCGTCAGTTCGATTCCCGTCGGTGCCACCAGTATTTTCATTGAACATACAGGTCCGTCTGGAAGTGTTGGAACTGCCCTTGCGGGGGTGTCATTAGAGCCTATCGTCAATTCTTCGTACTCCCCTCACGGGTGAGACGGAGGCACATGTGCAGATTTGCATCAGCCATTGACAGAGAAGCACTATTACTATTATTATTACTATTATTTGGGCCCTGTCGCCAGTTCGATTCCCGTCGGTGCCACCAGTATTTTCATTGAACATACCTGTCTATTTCTGGACCAGTATTTTCATTGAACATACCGGCCCGTCTGGAAGTGTTGGAACTGCCCTTGCGGGGGTGTCATTAAAGCTTATCGTCAATTCTTCGTACTCCCCTCACGGGTGAGACGATGGAGGCGCATGTGCAGAAATGCATCAGCCATTGACAGAGAAGCACTATTACTATTATTATTATTATTATTCTGGAGGGGTGCACAAGATGGCACTCCACGGGAAGAGGAGGTGGTTGGGCCTCTCCCCACGAAGCTGACCGCTTGGGGAGGGCGGTCACCGGGATATGCGCAACTCTCAACTGGACATTTACTCGGTAGGGGTTCGGCCAGGCAGGTTGTGGGGTTGTCTGTTGGATTGTTGGTTGGCTCGTTTTTCTTGGCTGTTGGGTTAGGTCTGGTTTCCTGGTTAGCCCATTTTCGCCGAATTTCCTGCCGAGTAAATGCCTGGGGGCTTCCAGTTCCGGTTTGGTGATCTTGTTGAGGTGAGCATTGGGAGGAAACAGTACCGAGATAGGTTGAAGATAGGATTCACATTGAGCCGAGATGGGGCCGAGTTGGCCTGTTCCAACTCGGCTCCATTTCGGCTTCATGTTAATCCTATCTTCATCCTATCTGGGTTTTGTCTCCTCCTTATCTTCGCTTCTTCGCGGTTGCATAACTGGAACACATGATGAGCGCACGTTGGAGAGGGGCTTCAGTCGGTCCCAATGCATTGCAAGTGCCTTGCTGCGTTGCCGTGCCTTGCCCCATGCGGTCACACCCTCCACCGTTGCATTTCTGACTGAGCAGCTTCGGCTGGGATTACTATACTTGTCTGTAAGACCCTATAGGTACCGCTAGGTTCGCGCCTCTATACCCACGTGGGGGAAGGAGTTTCAGCGGCACGCCGTCCGATCTGGCTCCACTCGGGGACACCCGTACCTCATGATGTGTATTGTTAGGAGCAGCTGAAAGTCCATAAGGCATGAGAGTAGAGGCGTTGGCGATGCGATGGAGAGTGTGTGTAGTGCGTGAGGCAGGTTCTGGTGACGCTGGGGGTGCTGGCGGGCGCCCAAGGGCACGAAGCGACGTGGCAGCATCCAGTGACACCGGCGAAAATGCCTGTAGTGTGTGTTGCAGATACCGCCGATGCTATTTGCATGGACGGGCGCTTTGCTCGGCGTAAAGAGGCGCGGCGGTGATGGCCAGCGACATTGGCCGTCTACTACTCTCAATGGATTACAAATACGCGAAGCACGGAGCTACCACTGTGGCCCTTATGGGACAAGGTAGAATCGCCGAAGACCTGGACAATCCCCGTGGGAATGCCTCTTCGACGGGCTCTGGCCCGATGTCCCAGGATGGGAGGATGAGGGCTCGCGTATATGACGGAATTCCTGAACCACGTGGAGAGGCTATCTTAGCTGCGCCTCATCCTTCCTCCCCAAACCTGGCACACGGGTCGGCGCTTCAACATAAGACGAGCGGCGCTATATGGCAAATGGCACCGCCGCCTCGACGGTACCGGCGGGTAGATCGGTACGACAAGGACGGGCGTAATCTGATTGTCTGGGGGCTCTCAGAACGCGCCAATCTACAGGAGATCGCCTCCAAAATGAGCGGTCTTGGTCTGGTGGTCCCGGTAATGGAGTGGCAAGGCCAGCGAATGTTTTGTCACCTGGAGCTGGTCTACGAGGACGATGACAGCAGGCAGACGGCGTTGCAGCAACTCAAACATCTCAAATTCTTCGGCAGAGGGGTCAATGTGGCCCTTGGGCGCAGGTTCAGGGACAGGGAACGTGTCCGAAGGCTTATTCGCATCCATCTGCGTGGGGAAGCGGCGGTCCGGAAGGAGGAAGCTGCGACGGGATATCGCGTCTTGCCTCTGCATGAAGAATGTGTTGATGATGTGCAGGTGGTGTCTTCGGAATTGGCTGCCGATGCACCTGAGTGTGTGTCTGAGTGTGCTGATGTCCAGGTGGTGCCCCTGCAATCGGCGGCCAGTGCAGTGGGGGACCCACCTGCGCAAGCACCTGCAGAGGGGGGCAGCACGAGGGCGAAAGCCAAGCGCGGCCGTCGGGTCCGGAAACGAGCCAAGAAGCACCGCTCCAAGCAGTTCGATACCGGCTTCAAGCTACTCGTCGCGAGTCACAACTGGCAGGGTAAAACGGGATACGACAACGTAGGCACGGCGGAATGGGCATCATTCTACAAGCACGAGGGCTGGCTAGTCATCGGGGCTCAGGAGCACCGCATGGGCAAGAAGCAACTTTCCAAATGCAGCCTGGATGGATTCCGGATTTTTGGAAAACCTGCGGAGGTCAGCGAGAAAAATCGCTGCTAGGGTGGGGTTCTATTCGCAGTGGCTAACTTCCTTGGTCCGTATTGCAACCTGGTGTCAGCCCCCGTCGACCACCGGCAGCAAGTGTGGCTGCGTATCGCCTCGGGTGTTACCGGCGCTCAGGATATTTATGTGGGCAACGGCTACTTTCCCCAGGAAACGCAGGAAGAAGAGTCGTCAGAGGCGTATGCGGCCTGGCAGGCAGCTATAGCTTTTTTTGGAGCCAAAGGTCTTGTGGTCACGGTGGCGGATGCCAACGCGAAGCTCGGGCCGGCAAGCAGCCGAAAAGAGGAGGGCATCGTCGGTCAGCACGGGGAGGTCGATGAAAAGGGAGCACCGGTACGTTCGGAGAACGGCAAGAGACTCGCGGCTGTCCTCGTCGCTACGGGCCTGCGAAATCTGAGCGGCTTCTCGTGCCCAGTGGAAGGGTCCTACTGGTGGTCCCGGCGTGAGCAGCGCGGCATGGGCACAGGCAAGCACCTCCTCGATTACATCTGCGCGTCGCCTGGCTTGGCATCTGGAGCAAAGTTCGGAGTATGCGAAGATGATCTTGATACGGACCACAAGGCAGTATGGGCCGAACTGACGTGGAGCGGCCAGCGCCGACCAAAGCGGGCTGCGAAACCTTACAGGTCCCTTCGTGTTGATAAGCTTATTGGTGCTGGTGTCTCGGGTAATGATCACGCTGCGAAGCAAGCGCTGGATTATCTACGCGACAAGTTCGATGACGTATTCCAGCATTGCTTACACAGTGGAGTGCATCAGCTGTCTGAGCTTGACCTATCGGGTGGTGCCGACAGCCAACGGGTGGTAGATGACGTCACCGAGCGAGTGGCGCAATCCTTCCGAATGGCGGCGCACCGGGTCCTTGGCTCCAGATGTATACGACCCCGTTTCACCAACAATTGGTTCGACGGGGAGCTAAAGGAGCTCATTCAACAGCGCCGGGAGGCCTACGCAGCATACAGGAGGGATGAATCGAATGCGGAAGCCCGTCTGAATTGGCTACGTCTCCGCAAGCAAATTCGGAAGGCAACTCGGGCCAAGAAGTCCGCCTCCTTCAAGCAAGTGCAGGAAGAAGCGGTCAAATGTCAACGCGAGCAATCCTCAAAGCGCTTTTGGCTACTCGCGAAGCGGCTTGGCGGGGCACGCAGAACGAAGGTCTCCGCGCCGGTGCAAAGGGAGGATGGCTCACTGGCGTGTACGCTGCCGGAAAAGGTCGCTCGATGGGAGGAATTTCGGAAAAATTCGGTGAAGCCACGGGAAAATCCGGCAAGTGCGGCTGTTGTGGTGGAGTGCTGTGCAGAAGCAGGCTCGCTGGAGTGGGAGGAAGCCGAAGCTAAGCGGCAGTTCCACTGGAACGATCGCTTCAGAGATGAGGTGGCCCGGGCTATGAAGGAGCACGAAGTAGGTGAAGACACTTGCGAAGAGCTGGACAAGCCGTTCACGCACGAGGAGGTCCTTGCAAGGCAACGTGCCCTGAGTAACCACAAAGCTTGTGGCGAGGACAAAGTGAAGAACGAGATGCTCCAGTATGGCGGCGCCTACATCAATGGCTACTTAACGCAGTACTTCAACTGGATTTGAGAAGCCGAGAGGACTCCAAAAGCTTGGGGCAAGGGAATCATCGTCAATATCCCCAAGGGTGGGGATCCTACGGATCCTGACAACTGGAGGGATATCTCGATTATTAGTTGCCTTGGTAAGCTGTATCTGTCCTTATTAGCTACTCGTCTAACGCTCTTCGTGGATGGCCCGGATAAGCTACGTCCAGAGCAGGGAGGCTTCCGCCCGGGGCGTCGCACTACGGATCAGGTCTTTACCCTTTGGCAGAGGTTGAAGGGGCGTCAGCTGCAGAAGCGGGAGTCGTATGTCCTGTTTGTCGATCTACGCAAGGCTTTCCCGTCTGTTTGGAGAGATGGCCTATTTGAGAGGCTCTGGAAGCTGGGTGTAAGGGGCAAGTTCTGGCGCACGCTACGCAGGTGCTACGAGCAGACTTCGTCGCAAGTGCTAGTTGATGGAGCACTCACCCCCGAAGTACTGGAGGGTGTAGGAGTCCAACAGGGGTCCCCTCTCTCTCCCACACTCTTCAACGTCTTTATGGATGAGCTGTGTGATCGGCTGGCGAGTGCCCTCAAGATCACGGATGTGAAGCGGCTGAACGACATCAAGGCACTTCTATACGCGGACGACGTGGCCCTCATCGCTCACAGTCGCACCGAGCTCCAGAAGATAGTCAATTTTTTGGCCAAGTTCGCGGAAGATTACCGGCTGGAAGTCAACTTGAAGCCCGGCAAGACGGAAATCATGCCCATTTACACGTCGAGCAAGGCGAAACGACCAAGTATCAGGGACGAGGTGAGCCCGTGGTGTGGTTTCGCGGCCAGAAGCTTTGTGTCACCAGTCAGTACAAGTACCTGGGAGTGGTTATCACCGACGACCTGAAGTGGAAGGAGCAGGCCCTGCGGGCTACGCGTGTCACTGAAGTCGCCACCGCAGGTTGGTACTCTTTGTGGTGTGCAGGTGAGATACAAGCTAGGCATCGTCTCATGTGCTGGAATCAACTTGTGGGAGCCAAGCTGAAGTAAGCCTTCGATGTCTGGCGTGCCCCGTATCGCAGCTCACCAAGCTGGAGGCAGCAATGCTGCGCCCCATGAGGATGATTCTCGGCATCAGCCCTAAGACAAGCAAGTGGATTGCACTCTTTCTGGCGCGCTCTTTGAGTGCGGAGCGTTTGCGGCGGGCGGCGCAACTGAAGTTCTATGGACGGCTGCGTGTTCTACCGGAGAAGCGATTTCCTGTCATCGCATCTCAAGTCAAATCCGACTGGACTGCGGAGGCCGAAGGCGCTATCAGGGACTCAATGGATCTACAACAAGGGCTTCAGGAGCTCCTAAATAGCTCAGAGAAGGACCTCGAGGGTTGGAGTTCGACTGTGGACAAGTGGGCCCTTCAGCAGGACGTCAAGATGGTGCAGCAACTGATGTGGGACAAGCGAGAGGCAGGCAGCGATCTTACTGATGGCCTGCCAAGTCTTTGGAACTAAGGAGTTCCCAAGATGGGTAGCCCTTGATGATGCGCATTATAATCTGCTTCGGAGAAGGTTGCTCAGCTGCAACAACCGCCTTCGGTTGTACCGCAGCAAGTTGGTCAGTGGCATGTCCCCTCGCTGCTTCTGTTGTCATGATGATGTCAATGAGTCCCTTGCGCACTTCTTATGGGATTGGCCCCATGCATGAGGCGAGAGACGTAAGCAGCTGTTGCTGAGTATGCAGAGGCTCGGTGGCATGGCTGTGGGGGGTGCTGAGGGGGATGGAGGGAGTGGGGAGGGTGGTGAGGTCGTAGGCGGTGAGGTTGTGGTGGAGGATGTGCTGCTTGGGCGGGAGCGGGAGGGCTCTGTGCGGCAGGGTTGGGATGATATGTTGCCTGTGGATCAATCACGATTGTTTTGTAAGTTTTTTCAGGGGAAGTCGCGCTTCCGCAGTAACTTTAGGCTTGCTGCGTTGTTAGGGGTTACAGCGTTGCGTCCCCCTCCAAAGTTGGATGTGTTGTTTGGATCATATGTGTCTGAGTGTTGGTCTGCTAGGGAGGGTAAAAGGGAGGAGCTTGGGGTGGAGGATGGGGGCGAGGAGGTGATTGACCTCACTGAGGTTCCATCAGCTTCTGTCCCACCCTCTGCCCCAAGTGACGTTGATGTTGCGCGGCGCGGCCGTCCGCGCAGTGTGGACGTCCTGGCTAGAGAGAGGGGTTCGGGAGCGCAGCGTAGTGTCTGTGAGTTCTTCTCTTCAGCTAACACCCTCGCATCTAGCTCTTCATGCACTTCACAGCCCCCATCTGCGCCTGCTGTTGCTGTTGCTGCTATGTCTGTTTGGTGTTCTGAAAATGCGTTGGGATCGGCTGACCCCGGTGACCCAATGGAGGCACATGTCCAGGATCTGGATATGATGCTATAGTCTGAGGAAGCCTATTATTATTATTATTATTATTATTATTATTATTATTATTATTATTATTATTATTATTATTATTATTGGACACCGTGATAGCCCAGTGGTCAAGTTCTACCATTTGGGCCCTGTCGCCAGTTCGATTCCCGTCGGTGCCACCAGTATTTTCATTGAACATACCGATCCGTCTGGACCAGTGTTTTCATTGAACATACCGGTCCGTCTGGAAGTGTTGGAACTGTCCTTGCGGGGGTGTCATTAGAGCCTATCGTCAATTTTTCGTACTCCCCTCACGGGTGAGACGATGGAGGCGCATGTGCAGAAATGCATCAGCCATTGACAGAGAAGCACTATTATTATTATTATTATTATTATTATTATTATTATTATTATTATTATTATGGACACCGTGATAGCCCAGTGGTCAAGTTCTACCATCTGGGCCCTGTCGCCAGTTCGATTCCCGTCGGTGCCACCAGTATTTTCATTGAACATACCTGTCTATTTCTGGACCAGTATTTTCATTGAACATACCGGCCCGTCTGGAAGTGTTGGAACTGCCCTTGCGGGGGTGTCATTAGAGCTTATCGTCAATTCTTCGTACTCCCCTCACGGGTGAGACGATGGAGGCGCATGTGCAGAAATGCATCAGCCATTGACAGAGAAGCACTATTATTATTATTATTATTATTATTATTATTATTATTATTATTGTTATTATTATTATTGGACACCGTGATAGCCCAGTGG
>WBZZ01003238.1:60000-62500 GCA_019918135.1 Paulinella micropora
TTTTCAAAGGATATTTTCTTGAAAGTAGTGGTCTGTCTGGAAGGCTTGGAGCTGCCTTGCGGGGGTGTCAGTAGAGCCTATCGTCAAATCTTCGTACTCCCCTCGCGGGTGAGACGATGGAGGCACATGTGCAGAAATGCATTCGCCATTGACTGAGAAGCACTATTATTATCATTATTATTATTATTATTATTATTATTATTATTATTATTATTATTATTATTATTATTATTATTATTATTATTATTATTATTAATGGACACCGTGATAGCCCAGTGGTCAAGTTCTACCATCTGGGCCCTGTCGCCAGTTCGATTCCCGTCGGTGCCACCAGTATTTTCATTGAACATACCGGTCTATTTCTGGACCAGTATTTTCATTGAACATACCGGCCCGTCTGGAAGTGTTGGAACTGCCCTTGCGGGGGTGTCATTAGAGCTTATCGTCAATTCTTCGTACTCCCCTCACGGGTGAGACGATGGAGGCGCATGTGCAGAAATGCATCAGCCATTGACAGAGAAGCACTATTATTATTATTATTATTATTATGGAGGGGTGCACAGTATGGCACCCCACGGGAAGAGGAGGTGGTTGGGCCTCTTCCCACTGGTTTCGAGGCTATGTCGTTGTGTTGGCTCCGAGGCTATGTTGTTGTGTTGGTTCCGAGGCTATGTTGTTGTGTTGGTTCCGAGGCTCTGTTGTTATGTGGGTTCCGAGGCTATGTCGATGTGGGTTCCGAGGCTATGTTGTTGCGTTGGTTCCGAGGCCATGTCGTTGTGTTGTTTTTTATAAGACATACACCACGTGGGATCAAAGGGGTATTTACATTCCGAGATCTAGGGGTGGTGACGGGTTTCGAGGCGTCCCAGACACTTACACAAAACGTCCTCATGCGCTGGCAGACCGCATGAAATGTCTGCTACCCCTGTGAGTACCTCCATGCGGGACCTACTCAGTCTCGTGGAGCTCTCACGCGGGGAAGATCAATCATTTGTAGTTGATTTCCTGCAAGGTACCCGACACTGTGCGGGTAGTAGGGACTTCCTTTTGGGGCCTTCTATGCAGGATGGTTAGAGTCACTCTTCCCTCCCCAACATACTCACTGTAGTCCCTGTTGGGTCGAGGGATGGAGGCGCATGGCCCTCGGGCTCAGCCATGACAGATCAATATATATATATATATATTATTATTATTATTATTATTATTATTATTATTATGGACACCGTGATAGCCCAGTGGTCAAGTTCTACCATCTGGGCCCTGTCGCCAGTTCGATTCCCGTCGGTGCCACCAGTATTTTCATTGAACATACCGGTCTATTTCTGGACCAGTATTTTCATTGAACATACCGGCCCGTCTGGAAGTGTTGGAACTGCCCTTGCGGGGGTGTCATTAGAGCTTATCGTCAATTCTTCGTACTCCCCTCACGGGTGAGACGATGGAGGCGCATGTGCAGAAATGCATCAGCCATTGACAGAGAAGCACTATTATTATTATTATTATTATTATTATTATTATTATTATTATTATTATTATTATTAGCCCAATGGCCTTACGGCGTTAAACTGTGATGCCAACTCAAAACCATTTGGTGGATGATGCTGAGGAGGAGGGTCGTTGGGCGCCTGTCGAAGATCTTAAACTCCGCTATGCCGGTTTATAGCCCGTGGACCCAGCGGATACCAAATTGTTATGGGTGGGGTTTTGAGGTAGTTCTAGCAACCGTGCTTGGTGTACGCACTTGCACATGCGGCAACGTTTTGCAAGAGGTTGTTGGGACTGCGGAATAACCTCGGCTTAGCGTAGTCTTGCCCTCAGGAGCTCCATCGGTGGCCCCTATAATCAGTCGAGAGACTGACTAGGTGGGGATGGAGCACCTCGAACAAGGGCATAGAGGCTCATGTCCGGAAACGGATCGTGCCATCAGCTGCATCAGTATGCCTTAGAGGAAGTATATCTTTCTTCTCGGAGTGTTGACTGTGATATATTTGAGGGTAACACCTGATGATAAAAACTTATTCACGCTTGTTTATCAGAGCTCCAGCCCAATGGCCTTACGGCGTTAAACTGTGATGCCAACTCAAAACCATTTGGTGGATGATGCTGGGGAGGAGGGTCGTTGGGCGCCTGTCGAAGATCTTAAACTCCGCTATGCCGGTTGATAGCCCGTGGACCCAGCGGATACCAAATTGTTATGGGTGGGGTTTTGAGGTAGTTCTAGCAACCATTCTTGGTGTACGCACTTGCACATGCGGCAACGTTTTGCAAGAGGTTGTTGGGACTGCGGAATAACCTCGGCTTAGTGTAGTCTTGCCCTCAGGAGCTCCATCGGTGGCCCCTATAATCAGTCGAGAGACTGACTAGGTGGGGATGGAGCACCTCGAACAAGGGCATGGAGGCTCATGTCCGGAAACGGATCGTGCCATCAGCTGCATCAGTATGCCTTAGAGGAAGTAAGTATTATTATTATTATTATTATTATTATTATTATTATTATTAT
>WBZZ01003238.1:75000-82500 GCA_019918135.1 Paulinella micropora
GGTCGCGGGTGGCACCCACACCTGAAAATTGAGGTTTTCTTGCCACCAGGCGCCCTTTGCGGCACCTTCAACGTACCCTGTCGAAGGGAAAAGGGGGGTCCGGGCGAGCCCTGCGATTGTACGTACCCGTTCTGGTCGCGGGTGGCACCCAACCTGAAAGTTGAGGTTTTTTGCAACCAGGCGCCCCTTGCGGCACCTCCGGCAATTCAACGCACCCTGTCGAAGGGAAAGGGGGCGGGAGGGATGGGGGGTCCGGGGGGCCCTCCAAAAAGTGATAAGAAGTGGGGCTGGCGGGGTTTGGTGCGTTCGCGCACCGGTAAACCATCCTTTCAGGTGTTGGCGCAGCCCCTAGTTATTATTATTATTATTATTATTATTATTAGTTCGATTCCCGTCGGTGCCACCAGTATTTTCATTGAACATACCGGTCTATTTCTGGACCAGTATTTTCATTGAACATACCGGCCCGTCTGGAAGTGTTGGAACTGCCCTTGCGGGGGTGTCATTAGAGCTTATCGTCAATTCTTCGTACTCCCCTCACGGGTGAGACGATGGAGGCGCATGTGCAGAAATGCATCAGCCATTGACAGAGAAGCACTATTATTATTATTATTATTATTATTATTATTATTATTATTATTATTATTATTATTATTATTTTATTATTATTATTATTATTATTATTATCATTATTGTTATTATTATTATTATTTTTATTATTATTATTATTATTATTTATTATTATTATCTCTGAAAGGTGTTGGTGAAGGGGGTGGAGGTTGTTTGGGGGAGGGGGAACATGAAAATTGTGTACCCCCCCCCCCCCGCATTTTCGCACCCCTGTCGGAATAAATCATGGTTTGTGGGAACGAGGAGGAGTTCGGAGCTCATATTTGCAGGGCGGTTAGCCCCAGACTCCATGTTGATATGATTTTTGGAATTCACGCAAATATTTGCGTTAGGGGATCGTCCTGAATGCCAAAATTCCTTGTTTTTTTTCGCATCCCAATCAGAATAAATCATGGTTTGTGTGAACCAGGAGGAGTTGGGAGCTCATATTTGCAGGGTGTCTAGCCCCAGACTCGATGTTGATGCTGATATAATTTCTCTGGAATTCACGCAAATATTTGCGTTAGGGGAGTGTCCTGAATGCCAAAATTCCTTTTTTTGTAGCCTATTTTCTACATCCTTGTCGGAATAAATCATGGTTTGTGTGAACCAGCAGGAGTTGGGAGCTCATATTGGCAGGGTGGCTAGCCCCAGACTCGATGTTGATGCTGATATAGTGTTTTTGAAAATCACGCAAATATTTGCGTTAGAGGAGTGTCCTGAATTCCAAATTTCCTTGTTTTTTTAGCCTATTTTCTGCTCTCCCATCGGAATAAATCATGGTTTGTGGGAACCAGGAGTTGGGAGCTCATATTGGCAGGGTGGCTAGCATAGACTCGATCTTGAAGCTGGTATGATTGTTTTGGAATTCACGCAAATATTTGCGTTAGGGGAGTGTCCTGAATGCCAAAATTCCTTGTTTTTTAGCAGTACTTGCCGGTGCCTCCGGCAATTGAATGTACGCTGTCGACGGGGCAGGTTGGGTCCGGGGGGCCCTCTCCCCGGGAACCCCAGCCCGGCGATTGTACGTACCCGTTTTGGTCGCGGGTGGCACCCACACCAGAAAGTTGAGTCTTGTCCCACCAGGCGCCCTCCGGCAATTGAACGTACCCTGTCGACGGGAAAGGTGGGTCCGGGTGGCCCTCCCCCCGGGAATCCCATCCCGGCGATTGTACGTACCAGTTTTGGTCGCGGGTGGCACCCACACCAGGAAATTGAGGTCTTGTGCCACCAGCCGCCGTTTGCGCACACCAGAGGGAGTTAGCGGCTGTTGTTTGGTGTATCTGACATTTCTTGATGAGCTCTCTTCGAAAATATAAAAATTGTGGCGCCGGGTGGCCTACACACCGGGAAATTGAGGTTTTTGCGCCACCAGGCGCTGTTTGCGCAAACCCGAGGGAGTTTGAGGCTGATGTTTGGTGTACCCGACACCTCTCGGTGCGCACTCTTCGGAGATAAAAAAGTTTTGGTGGCGGGTGGCACAAAAACCAGAGATTTTAGGTTTTTGTGCCACCAGAGCTTACACTTGCGTTGTGCTGGTACCTCCGGCAATTGAATGTACCCTGTCGACGGGGAAGGGGGGGTCCGGGGGGCCGTTCCCCCGGGAACCCCAGCCCGAAGGGGGGGGGGGGGGGGGGGGGGGGCGCGAAGCGCACCGCAAACCATCCTTTCAGGTTTTGGCGCAGCCCCTAGTTATTCTTATTATTATTATTATTATTGTGTTATTATTATTATTACTATTATTATTATTATTATTATTATTATTATTTTTGAGGGAAATCCCGATGAAAAAACCTAGTCACACTTGCTAAACAGAGTTCCAGCCCAATGGCCTCAAGGCGTTAAACTGTGACGCCAACTCATAACCCTTTGGTGGTAGATGCTGGGGAGGAGGGTCGTTGCGCGCGTAAAAGATCTTAAACTCCGCATATGCTGGTTGATAGCCCAGGACCCAGCAGACACCAGATTGTTATGGGTGGGGTTTCGAGGCAGCTCTAGCAACCGCGCTTGGTGTATGCACTTGCACATTCGGTGACGTCTTGCAAGAGGTTGCTGGGACTGCGGAATAACCTCGGCTTAGTGCAGTCTTGCCCTCAGGAGCTCCATCGGTGGCCCCGATCATCAGGCGAGAGACTGACACGGGGGGGTGGAGGACCTCGAACAAGGGTATTGGAGGCTTATGTCCGTTGAGGATATGCCATTAGCTGCATCAGTACGCCTCAGATATAGTATTATTATTATTATTATTATTATCATTATTATTATTATTATTATTATTATTATTATTATTATTATTTCGAGGCAGCTCTAGCAACCGCGCTTGGTGTATGCACTTGCACATTCGGTGACGTCTTGCAAGAGGTTGCTGGGACTGCGGAATAACCTCGGCTTAGTGCAGTCTTGCCCTCAGGAGCTCCATCGGTGGCCCCGATCATCAGGCGAGAGACTGACACGGGGGGGTGGAGGACCTCGAACAAGGGTATTGGAGGCTTATGTCCGTTGAGGATATGCCATTAGCTGCATCAGTACGCCTCAGATAAAATCTGCCTTGGAGTGTTGACTGTGACATATTTGAGGGAAATCCCGATGAAAAAACCTAGTCACACTTGCTAAACAGAGTTCCAGCCCAATGGCCTCAAGGCGTTAAACTGTGACGCCAACTCATAACCCTTTGGTGGTAGATGCTGGGGAGGAGGGTCGTTGCGCGCGTAAAAGATCTTAAACTCCGCATATGCTGGTTGATAGCCCAGGACCCAGCAGACACCAGATTGTTATGGGTGGGGTTTCGAGGCAGCTCTAGCAACCGCGCTTGGTGTATGCACTTGCACATTCGGTGACGTCTTGCAAGAGGTTGCTGGGACTGCGGAATAACCTCGGCTTAGTGCAGTCTTGCCCTCAGGAGCTCCATCGGTGGCCCCGATCATCAGGCGAGAGACTGACACGGGGGGGTGGAGGACCTCGAACAAGGGTATTGGAGGCTTATGTCCGTTGAGGATATGCCATTAGCTGCATCAGTACGCCTCAGATATAGTATTATTATTATTATTATTATTGTTATTGTTATCCCTGAAAGGTGTTGGGAGTAGGGGGTGGGGGTTGGGGGGAGGGGGAAAATGGAACCCCACCCCCCCCCCCATCCCCATTTTCCCGCACCCCTGTCGGAATAAATCATGGTTTGTGGGAACCAGGAGGAGTTGGGAGCTCATATTTGCAGGGTGGCTAGCCCCAGACTCGATGTTGATGGTGATATAATTTTTTTTGGAATTCACGCAAGTATTTGCGTTAGGGGAGTGTCCTGAATGCCAAAATTCCTTGTTTTTTTAGTATATTTTCTGCAACCCCGTCGGAATAAACATGGTTGGTTGGAACCAGGAGGAATTGGGAGCTCATATTGGCAGGGTAGCTAGCCCCAGACTCGGTGTTGATGCTGATATAGTTTTCTTGGAATTCACGCAATATTTGCGTTAGGAGAGTGTCCTGAATACCAAAATTCCTTTTTGTGTGTGTGTGTGTGCCTATTTTCTGCACCGCCGTCGGAATAAATCCTGGTTTGTGGGAACTAGGAGGAGTTGGAAGCTCATATTGACAGGGTGGCTAGCCCCAGACTCGATATTGATGCTGATATAATTTTTTTGTCATTCACGCAAATATTTGCGTTAGAGGAGTGTCCTGAATGCCGTTTTTTGGGAGTACTTGCCGGTGCCTCCGGCATTTGAACGTATCCTGTCTACGGGGAATGGGGGATCCGGTGGGCCCTCTCCCCGGGAACCCCAGCCCGGCAATTGTACGTACACGTGTTGGTCAAGGGTAGCACACAAACCAGAAAATTGAGGTCTTGTGCCACCATGCCGTTTGCGCACACCAGAGGGAGTTAGCGGCTCATATTTGGTGTATCTGTCACTTCTTGACAAGCTCTCTTCGAAAATACAAAATTTGTGGCCTCGGGTGGCGTAAAACCGGAAAATTCAGGTTTTTGCGCCACCAGGCGCCGTTTGCGCACACCAGAGGGAGGTTGAGGCTGATGTTTGGTGTACCCGACATCTCTCGGTGAGCTCTCTTCGGAGATCCAAAAGTTTTGGTGCCGGATGGCACAAAAACCAGAGATTTTAGGACTTTGTGCCACCAGAGCTTACACTTGCGTTGTGCTGGTACCTCCGGCAATTGAACGTACCCTGTCGACGGGGAAGGGGAGGGGTCCGGGGGGCCCTCCCCCTGGGAACCCCAGCCCGGCAATGGTACGTACCCCACGCGAATTAGACGGCACCACAATCAATGGCTGAGATTGCTCCAAGGCTCTAAGAGTTGTGCCGGAAGGGTTTATGCCGGTTACCTCCTGCAATTGAACGTACCCTGTCGTCTGCGGAAAGGGGATGTCCGGGGTCCCTTCCCCGCAATTGTACGCCGAAGCGAATTCGCCGGCACCAAAATGAATGGCTGTGATTGCTCCAAGGCTGTAAAAGTTGTGCATGTGAGCGACCTTGGGAAGAGGGGGGGGGGTGCGCGAATTCGCGCACCGCAAACCATCGTTTCACGTGTTGGCGCAGCCCCTAGTTATTATTATTATTATTATTATTATTATTATTAATTAGGGAGTACATAGGCCATCGGTCCTTTCCATGGGCTGATTGGTATAAAGCTCCTAGAGTAATGTTCTATGCCGTCACTTCCTTTATTCCACCGATTGGTGTGGAGACTTTCCTTATGGAATGGAGGACTGGATGCACATGGCCTTTTGGCTCAGCAATTGGCAGGAGATACACTATTATTATTAATATTATTATTATTATTATTATTATTATTATTATTATTATTATTATCATTATTTAAATCTGCCTTGGAGTGTTGACTGTGACATATTTGAGGGAAATCCCGATGAAAAAACCTAGTCACACTTGCTAAACAGAGTTCCAGCCCAATGGCCTCAAGGCGTTAAACTGTGACGCCAACTCATAACCCTTTGGTGGTAGATGCTGGGGAGGAGGGTCGTTGCGCGCGTAAAAGATCTTAAACTCCGCATATGCTGGTTGATAGCCCAGGACCCAGCAGACACCAGATTGTTATGGGTGGGGTTTCGAGGCAGCTCTAGCAACCGCGCTTGGTGTATGCACTTGCACATTCGGTGACGTCTTGCAAGAGGTTGCTGGGACTGCGGAATAACCTCGGCTTAGTGCAGTCTTGCCCTCAGGAGCTCCATCGGTGGCCCCGATCATCAGGCGAGAGACTGACACGGGAGGGTGGAGGACCTCGAACAAGGGTATTGGAGGCTTATGTCCGTTGAGGATATGCCATTAGCTGCATCAGTACGCCTCAGATATAGTATTATCATTATTATTATGGAGGGGTGCACAGTATGGCATCCCACGGGAAGAGGAGGTGGTTGGGCCTCTTCCCACTGGTTCCGAGGCTTTGTCGTTGTGTTGGTTCCGTGGCTATGTCGTTGTGTTGTTTTTTATAAGACATACACCACGTGGGATCAAGGGTATATACATTCCGCGATCTAGGGGTGGTGACGGGTTTCGAGGCGTCCCAGACACTTACCACAAAACGTCCTCATGCGCTGGCAGACCGCATGAAATGTCTGCTACCCCCCTTGAGTACCTCAATTCGACTTATACCCAGTCTTGTGGAACTCTCTCATAGGGAACATCAATCATTTGCAGTTGATTCTCTGCAAGGTACCCGACACGCCGAGCGGGTAGCTATTCAGGGATGGTCAGAGTCACTCTTCCCTCCCCATCATTCACTGTTGTGACTGTTGGGTCGAGGGATGGAGGCGCATGGCCCTTGGGTTCGGCCATGACCGATCAATACAATATTATTATTATTATTATTATTATTATTTTGGACACCGTGATAGCCCAGTGGTCAAGTTCTCCAATGGCCTATGTACTCCCTAATAATAATAATAATAATAATAATAATAATAATATTGTATTGATCGGTCGAACAATAATAATAATAATAATAATAATAATAATAATAGTGCTTCTCTGTCAATGGCTGATGCATTTCTGCACATGCGCCTCCATCGTCTCACCCTTGAGGGGAGTACGAAGAATTGACGATAAGCTCTAATGACACCCCCGCAAGGGCAGTTCCAACACTTCCAGACGGGCCGGTATGTTCAATGAAAATACTGGTCCAGAAATAGACCGGTATGTTCAATGAAAATACTGGTGGCACCGACGGGAATCGAACTGGCGACAGGGCCCAGATGGTAGAACTTGACCACTGGGCTATCACGGTGTCCATAAATAATAATAATAATAATAATAATAATAATAATAATAATAATAATAATAGTGCTTCTCTGTCAATGGCTGATGCATTTCTGCACATGCGCCTCCATCGTCTCACCCGTGAGGGGAGTACGAAGAATTGACGATAAGCTCTAATGACACCCCCGCAAGGGCAGTTCCAACACTTCCAGACGGACCGGTATGTTCAATGAAAATACTGGTCCAGACGGAGCGATATGTTCAATGAAAATACTGGTGGCACCGACGGGAATCGAACTGGCGACAGGGCCCAGATGGTTCCTTTTCAATGGGCTGATTGGTATAAAGCTCCTAGAGTAATGTTCTATGCCGTCACTTCCTTTATTCCACCGATTGGTGTGGAGACTTTCCTTATGGAATGGAGGACTGGATGCACATGGCCTTTTGGCTCAGCAATTGGCAGGAGATACACTATTATTATTATTATTATTATTATTATTATTATTATTATTATTATTTAGGGAGTACATAGGCCATCGGTCCTTTCCATGGGCTGATTGGTATAAAGCTCCTAGAGTAATGTTCTATGCCGTCACTTCCTTTATTCCACCGATTGGTGTGGAGACTTTCCTTATGGAATGGAGGACTGGATGCACATGGCCTTTTGGCTCAG
>WBZZ01003238.1:87500-106494 GCA_019918135.1 Paulinella micropora
CATGACACGTACAACGGGAAACATGTCCCCAAAGAGCTATGCCACATAACGGACATCAAGGGATTCAAATCTACCTCCAGTGCCGCGAGTTCCATCAGGGGAACAACTTCGTCAAAGACAAGCGATGCAGTTTCCTCGAGCATGGTGTTTAGTTTTGGGTCTTGTCTTGTAACGCTTTGCGACTTGCGCTTGAACCGAATTATGGACAGATGCCGCGGTTTGAAACCGAACCCTCGGCAACTCATTGGATGGCTGTTGTTGACAGTGGTTTATGACCACCAGAAACGAAAGTTGTTTATTCAATGGTCAGGGGAAATTGGGAGAGAGGCCTGAAAGGCCGTAATGCCTCTCTAGACATTTATGGAGAATTGAGGAAATTCTCTTCCGATATCTGTTCCAACAAAATTGCAGGACCAGAGATTTCAGGTGGACTATTGTTTTTGGGCTTGGGAAACTCAGCAGCTTCTGCGGTAGCTGGTATAAATCTTGGCAGTGCGCTTGCCACGCTCAATCGCCAAAAAAAAAATAATAATAATAAGAACTTTCACTGGTCTTTCTCCCATGCTCTGTTAGTTTGAATTTGTCCCCCCTTTTCCTTCCTTTTTCCCCACACCTTCCCTTGTTTCCCTCTTTCGTCCGTTGCTCTGCCCTTGACGCTGTCAAAACAAACTTAACTAAATTAGCTGAAGCTGCACTTGCTACAGCTGCAATCACTGCCGCCACCGCCTTCTCCTCAGTCTCCTCCTCACCCTCCACCTCTCCTCTTTCTGATTCTTCAACTCCTTCTTAAATGAAATACATAACTACAGTATAACTATAGCTGTAGTAGCTCATTGAGGCAAAATATTATGTTTGAATTGAGTTGTAATGCAACGTTTCTTCTTCTTTTCCTTCTTCTTCTTCTTCTTCTTCTTCTTCTTCTTCTTCTTCTTCTTCTTCTTCTTCTTCTTCTTCTTCTTCTTCTTCTTCTTCTTCTTCTTTCTTCTTCTTCTTCTTCTTCTTCTTCTTCTTCTTCTCTTCTTCTTCTTCTTCTTCTTCTTCTATAATTATTATTATTATTATTATTATTATTATTATTATTATTATTATTATCATTATTATTATCATTATTATTATTATTCATACAGTAAGCAAGGGTTTTTTTTTCCACTGATCAACTTTTAATAATAGAATACTTGCCACTAGTAGGGATAAGTGGGAAGCGTAAGAGTTAGAAGGGAAGTGGGAAGCGTAAGAGTCAGAAGGGAAGTGGTAAAGAGGTGACACACAGTCAGAACGGAGAAATGAAACAAAAATGAAGAAAGGAAGATGAGAAGGAAACGAGGAAAGGAAGCCTTGAGAACAGAGGTGGGGAGAAGTGAGGGGGCAAGAAAATAAAAGTACAGAAAAAGAAATAAAATAAAATAAAATAAAGAGAAAAGGAATGAACGCAAGAGTAAACTCTTCTTCTTCTTCTTCTTCTTCTTCTCCTCCTCCTCCTCCTACTACTACTACTACTACTACTACTACTACTACTACTACTGCTACTACTACTACTACTACTATTACTACTATTACTACTACTACTACTACTACTACTACTACTACTACTACTCGTGAGTTACTAAAAATGAACCTAAGCAAATGGAGTACCTTCTCGTCTCCTTCAAATCCCCCCCACCCTCTCTCTCTCT
Source organism: Paulinella micropora (assembly GCA_019918135.1). Classification (NCBI taxonomy): domain Eukaryota; phylum Cercozoa; class Imbricatea; order Euglyphida; family Paulinellidae; genus Paulinella; species Paulinella micropora. The sequence continues at coordinate 89,174 of WBZZ01003238.1, forward strand.
CTCCACCTAGTCTGTGATTTTGCTAGATAGCTGATCGGTCTGCTGCACTTGCTCCTAGCCCAGTCTGCTGTTCCCTTAGCCTACACTCATGGCCAGGTAGGCATGTACATATATACGCAAATATACATGTTCATACCTGCTGCACTTGCTTTTCGCCCAGTCTGCTCTGCCCTTAGCCTACACTCATGGCCAGGTACATCTGTGTCGATGTATGTTATTATATGCATGTATGTATGTACGTATGTATGTATGTATGTATGTATGTATGTATGTATCTATGTATGTATGTACGTACGTACGAAAATATATGTGTATGTATGTATGTATGTATGTATGTATGTATGTATGTATGAATGTATGTATGTATGTATGTATGTATGTATGAGTACTTGTATGTATGTATTTAATGTATGCATGTTTATGTCCACGTACATACATACATACATACATACATGCATACATGCATGCATACATACAATACATAGATACATGCATACATACATACATACATAGACATAGACATAGACATAGATATGGACATGGACATACATACATAGACATATACATAGACATATACATAGACATATACATATACATATATATATACACCTACACCTATGCATGTACGCCTATACGTGCACATATACATATATACACATATACATATACAAATATACATATGCATATACATATACATATACATATACATATACACATGCATATGCATATACTATACATATACATATACATATACACATACATATACATATACATATACATATACATATACATGTACACATACATATACATATACATATACATATATGTCACGTATACATATACATATACATATAAGACGTGTCTCAAAAGAAAATGCCCACTTTTGATTCTCTTTCTCTGTGGGAAGAAAGCCGAGATAGTCAGTTTTATTTCACGTGCATATACTCCAGGCCTCTAGTGTTAGCGTGATCTAACCTATATAGTCGTGGGGCCGGGATCCCTGTCAAAAGAAGGAGAGGGGAAGAAAATAGGAAAATTTTCGAAAGCTTTTTTTTTGGGCGTCCGGACATGGGATGTCCCTCATGTTCGGTCTTCCTTACCGAAGGAATGTCCCAGATCGGACTTGAGTGGGAATGCCCTTGTGTGCCCCAAAGAGATTTCACAGCATGCAGCATCCCCGAGCCTCCAAGCTTTTGTTCCATGCTAAATCCAAGATGGGAGATTTTAAAAATGAAACTTGAATATTTTTGGATTTTCAAACGATCTCTTGCTTCTTGTTGTTTTCTGTCAAAAGCAGTCTGAGATAGCTGATTTTATTCCATATCACAAAGTGCAGGAGACGTGTGATCGAGTGACATACCTGTATGCCCGCGCACTTGAACGACTCTTGGGAATAAAGAAAACAAAAATGGGGCAACTTCCCAAAAAACATTTTGGGACATCCCTAACTGGGATTTACCCAAGCATTGATGTCTCCCGAGCAGAAATATCTCGGGGTGTCAGTATGGAGGGATGTTCCGAGGTGAGCCTGCGTTGTTCAGCGGGCCATCGCGCCCCCAGACCCCAACCCCTTTCCAGCTTAGAAATCTAACATCTCCAGACTCAAGAAGTGACATACCCAAAACACCCGCCGCCTGACAGATGAGATCTTTCTGTCCCAACCAAATGCGGTGGGCTACATAGATGATAAAGAAAATTCAGCATCTCTAACTTGCATAGACACTGAAGAACTATAGTAAAGATCAAACTCAGTGTCTCTGGACAAGAACGCGGGAAAAGCAAAATAAATTGATTCTGGTGCTTTTTTTGTAAGAACAAAATGCTAACTCTTTTTTTTTTTTTGTTTACCTCGCGAACAAGGCAGATAAGAACTATACTAGGTCGCATCAGGAGCTTATGGATAGATATATGTGCCACTAAATATATCCCTGCCCAATCCGTCAGGGACTGAAATAGAAAACGAGGTTGAGGTACCAGAATTTATTCTGACTTTCGCAACATTCTATCACATTCTGTCTGTCTTGATGCAGGGGATAAGCCGTAGCATATTTGCAATAGTATGTAACTACAAATGGCCTGGAGTGTATGCACGTGAAATGAAACCAGCCATCTCCGCCTTTTTCCCATAGAGAAAGAGAATCAAAATTGGGCATTTTCTTTTGAAACGTCTTGCATATACATATACATATATCTAGTATGTATGTATGCATGTCTTATGTATGTATGACTAATGTCTATGTACAGGGATTGGAGCCGCAAGCCTAGGCCTCAATACATACATACATGCATACATGCATACATACATACACATACATACACATACATACATTCATACATACTTTTACTTATATACATTTACTTACATACATGCATATACATATACATACATACATACATACATGCATATACATACATACATACATACACAGGGATTGGAGCCGCAAGCCTAGGCCTGTGGTCTGCATCGAAACTGGCGAGGTCTGTATATGTGCATATAGATATTCATATAGATATACATATAGATGTACACATAGCCGCAATCCTAGGCCTGTGGTCTGCATCGAAACCGGCGAGGTCTGTATGTACACATATAGATATACATATAGATATACATACAATGTATATGAAAATGTATATGTATATGTATATGTATATGTATGTGTATATGTATATGCATATGCATATTGCATATGCATATGCATATGCATATATATGCATCTGCATATGCATATGTATATGTATATGTATATGTACATGTACATGTACATGTGTGTACATGTGTGTACATGTACATGTACATGTACATGTACATGTACATGTATATGTATATGTATATGTATATGTATATGTATATATATATGTATATGTATATGTATATGTATATGTATATGTATATGTGTATGTGTATGTGTATGTATATGTATATGTATATATATATGTATATGTATATGTATATGTATATGTATATGTATATGTATATGTATATGTATATGTATATGCAAATATATATGTACATGTACATGTACATGTACATGTACATGTACATGTATATGTATGTATGTGATACAGACCTCGCCGGTTTCGATGCAGACCACAGGCCTAGGCTTGCGGGACATAGACATATACATATACATATACATATACATATACATATACATATACATACACATACACATACACATACACATACACATACACATATAGATATACATATACATATACATATAAATAAACATATACATATACATGTACATGTACGTGTACATGTACATGTACATATACATATACATATACATATACATATGTAAATGTATATGTATGTACATTTACATTTACGTTTATATTTACATATACCTATGCATATTACATTTACATGTACTTATGCATATACATATGCATATACATGTACATATACATACATGTACATACACGTACATGTACACATATACATATACATATACACATACATAAGCATAGGAGCCGCAACTTATGTGTGCATGGATGATCTATCTATATGTATGTGCGCATGCTAGGTCTACGCGTCGCTGGCCGCAGTGGGAGCCACCTTCGGTGCTGGTCCTGGCAACCTGCACAAATCAATTTCCAAGGTTGATAGTTAGATAGATGAATAGATAGATGGATAAGGTAGATAGATGAATAGATAGATGGATAAGGTAGATAGATGAATAGATACAGCCTCCTTCGTTGCTGGCCCAGGCAACTTGCACTAATCAATTTTCCAAGGTCGATATATGCATATACATACACTATACAGGGCTGGAAATGCAAGGGCTATCACTTCGCCTACGCGGATGGCGGTACAACGCAAAGAGCCAGGTATGCATAGATATATGTATGTATGTATACTCTATATCTATATCTATATCTATATCTATATCTATATCTATCTATGTCTATGTCTATATCTATATCCATATCTAAATCTATATCTATATCCACACCTACATCTACATCTACATCTACATCTATCTATGCCTATACCTATACCTATACCTATATATCTATATCTATATCTATATCTATATCTATATCTGTATCTATACCTATACCTATTCCTATACCTATACCAATAATATCTTTATCTATATCTATGTCTATATAGCGCTGACGCTGCTGAGTCCGCCGCTACCCTTGTGGAGGAGCTCTAAGACACCCACGCTATGCTGAGCACATCACTTGAAAGCCCTTGTCTTGAGCTTTTTAATGGCGCCTTCAAAATTATCATAGCCCTAATATTGACAGAGAAAGCTGAGGTCAAAACTATTGCCAATTTGAATGCCGTAGTAATGAGTAGGTTCGCAGAAATTCAACGGGGATAACGGTCAAAGAAGTTTTGCATATAACAAGAACTGTTCCCATGTGTGAGAGTGTGCTGTCTTCATCGAGAATGTCTCGGTTGTCGGGCAGCCGCCCCATTGCGGACCGTGTTACTGGGACATTCAAGAGACAAAACCCTCCAAGTTTGATCTCATCGTTCTCTATCAAGCGAAGTGATACGTCACTTGTGAAGCCATCATTTGAAAGCTCAGGACAAGAGCTTCCCGACGGTGTGCTCTGCATTTTCGTATATCAAATATTGTACGAGAAAAATGAGTTCAAAGTTGGGCTGTTTTGCCACTTGAATGTCCGTGAGTAATACCTAACACATTGCCTTGTCGAGCCTAACAGACCTATCCAAAACACATGCCTGGGCAAGTTTACGAGGTATCAAGATAATATGTTGCTTCAGATAAGAAAAATTGATCGGATATTCAGAAAACTTACAGATTGCATACGAAACAATTTTGTTATATATCACATCCAGCATTGGTATGTACATCAGCCCACTGCTTACTTTTATAACATGGACTCAGCTTTCGGAATCGGTTTATCAACTTTTTATCTCAATATCAATAAGCAAGAATTATGCCACCAGTTGACGCTGGAAGGCCCATAAGCCTTTCTGCATCTCTTCTTCTTCTCCCTCTGCTTCTTCTTCTTCTTCTTCTCCTTCTCCTTCTTCTTCTTCTCCTCCTCCTCCTCTTCCTCCGTCTTCTTCTCCCTCTGCTTCTTCTTCTCCTTCTCCCTCTGCTTCTTCTCCTTCTCTCCCTGCTTATTCTTTTTTTTCGAAATAATTGATTCTTCTGCTTATTCTTATTCTCCTTCCTCCTCTTCCTACTCCTCTCTTTTTTTTTTTTTTTTTTTTTTTTTTTTTTTTTTTTTTTTTTTTAATCACTGATCAACTTTAATTATTAATATAGTGTTATAATCCAACAGACTACTTGCCACCAGTAGGCTTAGGAAGTGAGCTAGGTGATGAGATTAACACACTTGAACCGGTATTTGCGTTAGTTAGAGTTCATGGAGTGGGAAAAGGTATAATTCTTGGTGTGGGTGGCACCAATGCATATATATTTATCCTGGGTGGATGCCTTTTTACCGTTTGATTTAGCGTGTTGTCAATCAGAACTGTTTCGTTCCGACCGTTTGGCGGGCTTCTGTCTGTAGTGCGTGAACACTAAAATTACAATGGCCCACTGCCATTACAAATGTATTAATAATTAGTTAGCCATTCAAGAGACAAATGTATTAATAATTAGTTAGACCCTTCTCCCTCAGTACTGCCACGGTCCATTATTACTTTACTTATTAATATCCGTTAGACGGTAGCAGTCTGTTACATTCCCTGAAGATAGCTCGATAAAAAGTCGGTAATACAACCAGACACAAATCCCCCAAAGGAGAATGATGTCTCGTTATATTAGCTCAGTGAAGCCGAAAAAGAAAGCGGCCACAGACCATTGTTAAAATGGCATTATGTCAAATCCGGCCAAACGATATTGAAATACTGGGAAAAAAACTAGGTGCACCTGACACCCGAAAAACTATACTTTTTACCGGCTATCCGGGGGGTGATGCCTATAGTACCCCTTCCCGTTTTTATGACGTAAATATGCAATATTTTCGTCATATAGCTGCTGATTTCTTTTCTGCACAAATGCTATGGGGTGTTGCAACTAACTGCATTAACCCACGTATAGACGGTGCAGTGGATAAATAAAACGCATACACCAGACACGCGTCAACTGTAAATCTCTAGCCTCATTTTTTGTAAATAAATAAAAAAACTCCTCCTTCCACACTCGTTGTCCCCCCCGTAACTTAATCCTGAGGCAGTATGTCAAGAACAAATAGTATTACTATTAAAATAAAAGCAGCATTATAATTTTTCTCCTTCTCTAAAAACACTTCCGATCAGTAAATACATTGTCTTTTAAGAACATACCCTTGTTTTCAATCAGTTACCTTAATATAGTACTAGGGGGCCAGTCCTAATAACTATATCCAAAGCCGGTGTGAGTGAACCCGACCATGCGATAAACCGACACAAGTAGAGACGGACCGTGCTGGTATGACGATATTAAGTATATCCAAAGAAAAAAATTTTAATATGTCTACTATGAGAACATTTTTTGAGAACATCACCCTGGATACTTGAAGCAGGGTCGTACCAGGAACACCATCGCTAAACTCACAAGCGATCCCCTTCTACGGTGTCGTATCCATTTGCCGATTGACCTTCGCACTCATACTAGTATGTTGCGATAAAAATGCCAAGTAACAACAATGGTATAAAAATATTTAAATAAGACATGATGATCTGACATGGGTACTATGAGATTAATCCACATGCAGCTTTCAATGTCCGACGCGTGATAAAAGAAAAAATGTCACTTACTGCCTTCGTCGCCTTGCGCGAACCCCTTTGCCAGGTGGCGGGCCGCCAACAAAAGTCAAGTCAAACTTTGACTCCTCAAGAATGTCCCATATTTTGTTAGGGATGGCGCCCAATGATAAGTCAAAAGGAATGTCAAGCACTCCCCTAGGCAGTGACTGAATAGTCCACGCAGTGTGGTCTTTGTCTCGAAGGGTAATAGTATCATCCCAAGTCTCGAGATCTTTCGCGTCTTTGTACACCGGTAAGTATTGTCTAGCTTTTGGATCCTCAACAGGGTCCATGCTTCTCCAGAAATGGAGTACCGGTTGTATCGTTTTTGCTGCTGAGGATCTCTTCGATGTCCGCGCTGCCCGTGTAGTCTGCGGGACCGCCACAGCTCGCATGAGATAAAGATCTGAGAGAGTGTCATCGGCAACATGCGATTCTGCCGGTCTCAACAGATAAAAAGCGTCTCGGACCCACTTGATGGTCGCAATCGCCTCGCCTTCCTTCCATCGCGCATGTCGAATGTCCACATTACCCGCGTTTGGGTTAGTGTCCTTCTCCCCTCCTCCTCCATGGACATCCGTCGCTCGCGTCGATCTCGCCACCTTCCTCGGTTGGTCGAAGATAAGGTCATTTTGCGCTCTCCTCCTCTGCGCCTCCGTGAACTTCTCCTTTGTACCGCCGCGGACTATGGGGGCTTTAGACTGAGTCCCCGCCGCGCTTTTGCGGTTTGAGTCTTCCTTACTCTCCTTCTCGGTCTCCTCCTTCTCCTCCGAGACAGGTGCCCGATAGGCATTCTCCTCCTCTAAGGTATCCTCCTTACTGATAGGCGGTACCTCTTTGAAATCCTCCTTCATCCGTTTCAACGCCTCCTCAACGGATTCATCCTCGAGTAAGAAGGGGTCATATTTGATCAGCCTTCGAACATTCACAATTTGCACCTTCCCTCTACCCCTGATCTTATAGTTCAGAGGTCCCATCTGCTCCATAATCTGGTATGGTCCTTTCCAGTGGGTAAACAGCTTAGAGCTAACCCCCTTGGGTACTTGAGGATGGTACAGGAGTACAATATCCCCAACCCGGAAACGGACTTGATCTAAGTGCGCTTGTCGCACTCCTTGTGCATCAGTCTTTCTGCGCTCCGCCTCCCTGTGCGCCGCAACTATTTGCTCCGCCTCCATCTTCGCTCTTAGCCTCATCCCGAACAACTCATCCTCATCTGCCCAAGTGTCCTTTGGATGCAGAAGCGATGTTGGGATATTAGGCTCTCGGCCGTAAACCAATTGATATGGCGAGACTGAGCTCCTGGCTCCTCCTAATGCCGATGAGGGTAGACAGTTCATTGCAAAGGCAAATGAAGGTGCTGCCTCCACCCAGGCTCTCTGATTCTCCTTCGTCATACAGTACATCTTAAGCGAGGCTTTGAGAGGTCTATGTACCCGCTCGATCTTGCCATTCGCTCTCGGGTTATAGGCAGTAACATATTGCCATTTCATCCCGTAGTACTTAGATAGTCTGTCGATGACTTCATTATTCAAGTCAGAACCTCGATCAGAACATATATCTTTCTAGGCACTCCGATCTGCGAGACGGTCCTGTCGATCAGAGCCTCTGCAGTTGTCTTGACTGTAACGTCCTTAACAGGAACAACCCAGCCATAATTGGTGGCTCGATCTATCGCAGTAAGAAGGTATCTGTACCCTTCTGCCGATTCGGGGAAAGGTCCCACATGATCGATGTGTAAAAATTCAAACATCCCGGCGTGTAACGGGAATGTACCGATCAGGCCGAAATTCGCCTTCAACGGTGTCTTTGTGGTTTTGCATGGGATACATGCGTCTTCTCTGTCTATCTCCTCCTTCATTCCTTTCCACCAAAATCGCCTCGCTATGAACCAATGAGTTCTTTGTCGACCCGGATGTGCCAGTAAGGGGCAGTTATGGGCTGCAACATATATGAAGCGCCTCAACTTCTCCGGTACCCAGAGAGTCCATTTGTCAGGCTGTGATGCAAATTTGCCATGCTAGCCCTTGTACCACAATAGCCCATCTCTCCACGCCATCTCCTTCATTTGATCTTTGATCTGCGGAGTCTTTTTTAAGCTCATTAGGGTTCTTGTATAACGTTATGAGCTCCTTGAACTCCGGATCAGTCGCCTGCTGCTGCCTCCATGCGGTAGGCGAGGCGATATGAATAGTACCGTCCTCCAACCTTACTCCTACCCTCTCCGGGTCTTCATCAAGCTCGCTTCGATTTTCCTGTGGAGGTTCAGTATAGACCTCAGTCGTCTCCTCCTCCTCTTTTATATTCGCCTTCGCATTCTCGTATGCCTCATAAGACCACTCAGCGTCTTCGAGAACATGCGCCTCACAGCATATGCCATGCTCCGGGCCTTGAGGACTATATCGTAGACCCGTGCGGTCAAATCGAACGCCTCTTGCCATCTGCATCGCCTCTATGTGGCTTACCTCGTACACCTTGTCCGTGGACAGATCTATCATTTCCACTGATGATACGAGAGCCGACACCTCCGACTGAAACTCTAGCCTAGAAAGGCTATCAGCGACTACGTTTCGCTTTCCCGGTAAATAGACCATCGTGAAATTGAAACATGACAAGAAAGCTTGCCACCGCGCCAAACGGCCGGTTTGTTCATGATTCATCAACCAAAGAAGGTTGTGATGATCGGTCCTAACCGTGAATAGAGGTCCTCCCCATAGATATTCTCTGAGCCTCTTGAGAGCCCATACTACTGTCAACGCCTCTCTCTGTCGCGTGCAGTAATTTCGCTCCGCCGCACACAGCTTTCTACTAATAAACATGATCGGGCGCAACTTTTTCTCCTCATCTTCCTGTTGCAGCACCGCGCCAATCGCAAACTTAGATGCATCCGTGTCGACTACGAACGGCTTCGTAAAGTCGGGCATCATAAGTACTATTCCGCCGTCCTTGGGATCTTTGTAAATGAGATCTTTGAGCGTATTAAACGCCTGCAAAGCCTCCTCATCCCACTTCTCAAAGTCTCCAAAATCAATCATCTTCTCCAACTTAGCCCGAGTTGCACCCCAATCGGGTATGAACTGGCTGTAGTACTGTGCCATCGCAAGAAAAGAGTGTAACTCCGTGCGATTCTTTGGCAACTGTCTACTCATGATCTCCTCCCTCTTCTCGCGCGATATCGAGACCCTATTATGAGAAATCTCTTAACCCAAATACGTCACACTTGTCCTGGCAAGCTGACATTTCTTTAGGTTGCATTTCAGGCCAAAAGCTCCGATGCGCCTGAAGACATCTGACAAGTGATCGATATGCTCTTCCATTGTGTTAGAGTATACGATGATGTCATCGATGTAACAAAATGCATATTCTCCCGCCTTCTGTCCTCTCCTTCTCATAAAACCATCCTCCGACTGGTCGTCATATTGACCACTCAACATCTGCATCGCCTTCTGAAAGGGCCCCGGGTCCTGTTTGAGTCCCATCGGAAGCACCTTCCACTGGTATATTTCCATACCCACAACGAATGCAGTCAGCCATCTGGATTTCTCGTCCAGTGGTATCTGCCAGAAGCCGTTCTTAAGGTCAATGACCGAATAGAATTTAGCATTCCGCAGCACTCTTCTGCCCTCTTCTAAGGTCGGCAGAGGATTTCTCTCTTCCTCTAGCACCTTATTCACACGGGCATAATTGATCGTCAAACGCCATTCTCCTCCTGGCTTGGGGACGATTTTCGGTTGAGAGACAATTGGAGATGTAGATCTCTCAATAAAGTCCTCATTGAGCAACTGTCTCACGTTCTCCTCCGCTATCTTCGCCTCATGTATGCTCAAATTTGCCCTCCGTGGTGCCGGAGATGGCTCCGCACCCGGTATCTTGTAAATGACAGCAGTGAAGTCATCCGACTTTACACCACCTGCCCGAGGAGGGTCGAACATTTCTCTGTACGCCTCCATCTTAGCTTTGAGAAACGCCTTCTCTCTCTCCGTACCCACTCCTTCTTCTAAAATTTTCCGCGCCGCCGCTTGGAAATCTTCCTCCGACATCTTCTTATGTTCTTTGAGGGGCGCTAAGTCCTCCTCCAAACTCAAATCTTCCTCGGACAAATCGTCCAGTCCCGTCCGTTCATACGTGACTGTGTCCGGCTCATCATCATGACCGAGTCCGACAAGCATATCAATAAGGTTCGCGTATTGTATCGGAGCCTTACGGGTGTAGAAACCATCAAAGCATGTGAAAGCTTGAGGTATCAATTTCAACTTGTCCTGGGCTCTGAGCTTCCGCTTGTATGCATTGCTCTGCTCCCGAGACCCGAGTCGACAAGCCACCACTAACTGTTGCTTGCGAGAGGGAACCGGTATAGGATGATCAATAAGCCGGTCCCTTATCTCCTGTGCCCATATCGCCTTCTCATTGTACGGCAGAATGACAGTATACGGCTTGTTACTCTCAAATAGAGTCCGTAGACACTTTTTCACTTCAGTTAATGAGCGCGGCCAGGTAGGCACATCGCCCCAAAAGTTCGTGATAAAAGTTTTAATGTCATCCTCTGGAGTATCGAGGATACGCCCCTTCCTCCTTGGCACAAACGCCTCTCTCTTTTCATCTGACATCTTTGCGTGGTAACAGTAGCCATTAGTAATATGGACATCTGCCCCACCACCTTCTGCGAATCTGGCCAACGACGGGCACTGTTTCGCAACACATATTATCTCCTCATTACGCGCTACGATTAAGTCATCAATAGACTTTCTGTCCCATGCGGGAATCGTAACCGTATACGCCTGCATCTCCGTCTCCCAATTGTCGGTCCAGGACAGTTCGTCCAGCACTGTGACATAGGGGTGTACATAGGCTTCAGTTGCCTCATGTACGAAGGCCAACCTTTTTCTCTCCGTTGCTAGACTCAGCTCAAAAGCCTCGTATGAGTCAGTAGCAGTCATCGGATTAATATCCTCCTTCTCTCCATTCTTCACTCCATAAATTACTCGCCGTGCGGCGCAATCGATCACTGCCCCCATCGTAGCCAATTGGTCATACGACAGCAGGATTGAACCGTGGTAATCGGGACAACATAGAGGTCCGCACGATATACTCGACCGGATTTCAATTTGAAAATTAATGTGACGATGCCCGTAATTTCCGTACGGCTGCCTACCCCTTTTAGGGTCCCCTTTGTTTTTCTAATATTTTTGTCAACCCATGTCCGGTGACTATTCAAAAACTTCTGGCCGACAATATTAATATTCGTCATCGTATCATTACCAACTTTTAATGTGGTTTGTAAAGTTTCACAAAAGAGGTCAGTGTAGCATAGCGCGTCCGGTCTATGTATACTAGCCGCTAGCACATGAATTTTTTGTTCTAGGGTTTTGAGTCTAAGCTCAAGTTCCTTGTCCTCCTTCCGTTCTTCCCTCTTTTTCTCCAACTTAACTTCTTGAGTCTCCGGGGCTTCCGGTATCTCAAGTGTCCGCTTGACAGAGTCCGGTACACTAGATGTACACTTATCTACCGTAGAGACGGTTGCGTCCTTTGGCGGGGGAACGGTCCGCTGCTTCTTCGTAGGCGGAGACCTAGCCTTCAGTTGCGGCTTCCTCTCCTCCATCGCCTTCTTCGCCTTCCTATTCGCATCATTTATCATATTAGCTCTCGAAGGATGAACTAGCAAATGCTTACCTTGAGGCTTGTGAGGCTGTGTCCCTTCAACTTCACGTCTAGGAGGAACGGAACCGTTCGTATCCTGTTCAGCAACAGTAGGCATAACTGTGACTGTCGGATTAAAAAGAACAGTTTTTATCTCCTTCTTTCTCTTCTCCTCCTCCCTCTTTTCCTCCCGTCATTCTAGGACTTCAACACGCTCACCTGAGCCAGTGTCTTCGTCTTGACGTCCCCCCTCCGCAGCGGTATAAGCTTGCTGGGGGTAGTTGGAGCTGGAACTGGAGCTATAATTCCAGTATCCGTGTCCTCAGGGAGGGCGCGCTGGGGTCCGGCCTCCCCTTCCCCGATAGCCCCGACCTCTTGGTGCCCATCCTCTTGGTGTCCCTCGGGACCCTCGTGACGCTCCTCTCGTCTCTCCTCCTCTAGTCGGCGCCGCTTGTCGGCCCGCTGCTTCTTTCTCCTCCTTTCTCTTCATCTTCTCAAGGAAGGAAATGATGGCCTCCCGGAACTCTCCGTCCGCGACCATATTTGCATTCCACCTCCTCTCCACCAACTCCTTCTTGTAAACTCTGTATAAGGCCTGCTCCTTTTTTGAGCCTTTGAGTTCTCTCAGGAAGATATTTCGCATCCTGTCATCGTCAGAGTCATGACTGTGTGGACAGGTGCCTACTCCATGCTTCGCCTCATTCTTACACGCCATATATGAAAAATAGCGGTAGCACGGCGTCGGCTCGTCTCTCCCCCTCTTTTGACCCGCCGACCGAGTTGTATGTGCTGCTTGAGCACCTCCAACCCCTTGTGTCGCGGCACTGGAGAATGACTCGGTGGCCGTGTCCAAGTCGGAACACGCTTCGAGCACCTCCCTATACAGGTCGCTCGGCTGAACAGCCGCTACGGCCCTCTCGTATATATTCGTTTCTAAAAAACCCGCCGTTTTCACCGCCGCGAAGGTCGGACAGGACTGTATGATCCTTGCGAGCTTGCTCGGGTGTCGTGCACACAAAGCACTCAGGAAGTACAAAATGATAGACTTCCGGCTATAAATGAGCCCGTACTTGGCGCTGACCTCAGTGAGGATCGCTGCCAATCTCGCGCTAATGCCCAGCCCTTCGTTCACCTCTTGAAAAATCTCAAACCCAATCAAAGTACCAGTACACAGATGCTGATACCCATGAGTTTTAAAGTATTGCAAGAGGACGGCAACTGGCACAGTGCACTGCAGGTCTGAGGCTGCTCTCCTAGCCGACACCTCTACCGTTCGCAACGCCTTGTATTCCACAACATCAAATCCTTGTGTGAGGATTGATGGGTCCAACAAGGTGGACAACGCCTCATACTCCTGTGTTTCGTCCGTTGGATGCTGCTTCATACAAGCATCAATTCTTCGGAGCTTGTCTCGAAGGTTCGCATCAGTGTCCTTCTGACTCGCTGTCTCTGCGAACAGCGTCAGAGCAGTGGCATCGGACTTGGTATATTTTTGGAAGGCGTTAATGATAGCCTGTCTGTCCTTTTTGTCATTATTGTTGACAATGACAGTGGTAGGCGCTGAGCTAGTCGTAGGGGCAGGAGGGGCTGTATGGGCTGACGGGACGTACCCAGGGGGAGACATAAAAGGCCCAGAGGAAGGTGCCTGTCTCGTAGCCGTCGCCTTGGCCAATGCAATCTTTGCCTCCAACTCCTTCTTTTCTTTCTCCTCTGCTCTTTCCCTGATCTTTCCCTGATATGCAGGTCTTGAGCATGATGAAAAAAAGACATGAGCTCGGCAGCCTTCCGAAGGAACAGAGCCTTCTCCGCCAACTCCTTCTCTCCCGCTTTATTGGTGAGGGCGGGTGCGGCCGTTCCCTCCAAGATCGTATGATCCTTGGTGAAAGCCCACCTCTTCCATGCGTCGTCCTTCTGCAAGGCCGCATGCAACTTCTTAATCTTCGTCACCCCTCCAGCTTCGCCTTCTATTTCTTTCAGGGCCGGGTGAAGGTCCCTGCCATAAATCGGGGTTTGTTGGAGTTTATTCAAGTCCACCAACTTGATCTCCATAAGTCTCAGGGGTATATCCATGATATTAATCTGTCCTCGGACGTTCCTGGACTTAAACTCCCCTTCCCCTCTTTTGATTGATTCGATATCCTGACCAGGATCGAGCAACCTAGCCAGTGCTCTTGAATCCCATGGCAGGACAGTCTTGTTAGACTGGTACTCATAGAGTATAGCACACTCGAACACTTTCCATGTGAGGTCGAGAAGCTCCAGTAAAGACATATTGTCCCCAAATGAGACATGTTGCACCTGTAACTGCGCACTGTCGTCTCTGAGGAATTTTGCAAGAGACAGGGCTTGTTTTGGGAGGTGGTAACAGATATCCTCCTTTCTCAAGGGATCTCCCCATCGTATTTTTGGGGGAATGAATAGCCATTTATAAGCCTCATCCTTCCCTATTTTATCCTCAAACTCCTTCTCACTTAGATTGCCATATTCGGCCACAAACCTCGCTTCCTCCTCTTTCTCGACTTCCGACTCTCCCATCCGCCCAGGGCGAGCAGTCGGTCCTCTGGTCCTCCTGTTTCATAGGAAGGCACTGCCAGATCTCCCCCCGTCCCCAAGAGGGCCAACGTTATCCTCCTGGTCTATTGGGGTTCTCTCATTCTCTCCTCCTTCTTCATTCCAATATGCTTCTTCAGACCTAGAAGACATGGTCTCTGAAGGAATACAAGGAGATAGATCTGTTTCTACTCCGTAATTACTCTGTTCGTCTCTGAGGAACGAATAGAGAGGAAAGATGAAAAGACAGTGTAGAGAGAGAGAGTCTCACCTCTATGTCTTATGTGTTTTTGTTTGTGAGAAAGAAGTAGTCTATACGACTTTCTCTGAAAACTTGATCTCCTTCTCCACTCCTCTTTTCTTTCTCTCTTTTTGTTGTTGTATCTGTTATGAGGTACGAGGACCTACGTACAGATAATGTCAAAGAGGCTCGAGAAGCACTCCTTGAGAAGTCGACCTGTCGTCTGACACTTGTTCAGACCTATTGTCGAAAAACAGTCAGAGATGTGCAAAAATACTCTGATGTATGTGTTTTGAGGCAACAAAATGCACAGACTTGAAAGGAGGAGTACTACGCTCGTGTCCTTCAAGTTTGTTTGTAACTGTGAGTGTTTGTTTGTACGTCTGTTGACCTACTCTGTCTCTGTCTCAAGAGAGAACACAAGAACAGCTATGAGGTCTGGTGTCTGGCCTCCTTCAAGGCTTATGAGGACACAGATACAGGCTGTGTAGAGGGTACTGAGACACCTACTCACAAACGCCTAGACGTCTGGTTTTGCAAAAGGAGCTGTGTGGGGATGTGCTGGAGTATTTGTTTTTTGGAACACCTACTCAGAAGAGATAGGTCTGTCCAATTTTTCTTTCTGCTGTTCCAAAAACAAGCCAGAAAAGAAATCAGCCTTGTGCTGGTGACTCCAATGTTACATTCCCTGAAGATAGCTCGATACAAAGTCGGTAATACAACCAGACACAAATCACCCGGGCCCAAAGGAGAATGATGTCTCGTTTTATTAGCTCAGTGAAGCCGAAAAAGAAAGCGGCCACAGACCACGGTTAAAATGGCATTAGGTCAAATCCGGCCAAACGATATTGAAATACTGGGAAAAAAACTAGGTGCACCTGACACCAGAAAAACTGTACTTTTTACCGGCTATCCGGGGGGTGATGCCTACAAGTCTTTACTATGAGTATTGTGACGATATAGCCTTTATTGAGAACGTCCTCTGTTCTTCCCTGTGCCTTCCTTGTAAAAAGGGGCGGAGTAAAACAGAGAATTATTAGTAATAACAGCGATAGACCGGATGAGTTTCCTTAAATAGTGGCATTTCAAAGCCTACGGTGTTCAGCTCTAAAAATATAGTCGTTATGATGGGCCGGTAACAGTATTATTAATTATTAAGATGATGCAGTCCTTTTTACTGTTAGACTACCTTACTAATCCGGAGTCAAAGCTAAGTAGTTAATACTATCGTATGCAGTTTAAACTTTATTAGAAGAACGCGCCACGACAAAGAGCGGGTACAGGTTAGGCCGGACACAAGTAATGGCTCTTACGACACGCATTCCACATGCCGGGCCGTACTGTCTAACCTAATTATTAAGAATATATTAATAGGTCTAACACTCCCCCAGGAGTGTTTTTGTAAGGATCCAATCGCGAATAAAAAAGCAGAAATGCTAGGCACCCGACTATTTTGCATCTTGAATGCAGCCTCCGAATCTCGTCAGTACTACTTTGAAGGCAAACAGTGGCTTGGAAGGCGAAGCAGCCTCCGCTATTATCATATATATGTACATACATACATACATATGTATACTATTATATATATATATTTATATGTGTGTGTGTGTGTATACATATCACCAACTTGAACGACACTCAAGCGGCAGAGCAGCCCCTTGAACTTTGAACTAATGTTTCTCAGTCAATATTTGAGATAGAAACATGCAGAGCACATGAACGATGAGATCAAAGTTGGAGGGTTTTTGTCTCTTGAATATCCCTAGTAATGGTAATTAACGTATTTGTCCCAGCTGGTGTCCTTGAGCGCCGCGGCGACTTGGTCTGGGCTCAAGCTGCTGATGGCCCTGCCTCCCTCTGCAGTGAGGAAACCTCCCACGGTCGGGAACTGGATAGATAGATAGATAGATAGATAGATAGATAGATAGATTGATAGATAGATAGATAGATAGATAGATAGATAGACGAGATACCGCAAAAGGAATGTAGTCCTTGCAAAGGAACGCAGTTTCACGTCAAACAGCAATTTGTGTACTGTGCATGTGTCCGGGATGGGAATCACTGGTAGACTGTGTTCTGGAAAAAAGAAGAGGAGGTAGGTCGTTGAAGAAAAAGGCAATCTAGGAATGGAGAGTGGGGAGGATAAGGAAGAAGAGAAAGAAAAGG
>WBZZ01003239.1:0-12500 GCA_019918135.1 Paulinella micropora
TCGTATTCGTACCCTCAATGAATAAACTGGCACTCGCTGTTTTAAGAGTTTGTATTCCAGTTTTTGCATCATTTTTCATTACTGCTGTAAATGGTAATGTAGTATTTTGTAGGCTTACACCAGTATTAGCATTTGCGTACTCAATCATATGAACTAATTGAAATAATCCTGTTATGGGATTTTCAATATCAAACTTAATAGCACCAAACCCGAGATACTGAAATTGAATTTGAAATACATTTCCTCTGTTCCATTTCATCTCGGGCATAGCATAATTTCCATCGCAAGGGTCATCCCAGTCTTTTTGGTCAATATATTCTACGTTACCTCCTGTACAATGTACGATATACATTCCTGCTTGATCCTTGTAAAAATAAAATCCATCATCAAGCCCACTTCCTATTCCAGTAAATGAATAGTAATCTTTTGTATCATCCGTTGTCCATATAGCAGTAAAGCGGGCAAGGACACCTGTTCCAGTTCTATATTTTATTCTCCTTTTACTTACCAGTCTAGCATCCGCCGTCGCATCCGCTTGAGTTTTCAACTCAGCCATATTATTCAAAAATGACACAGACGATTTTGTTTCTGTTTTTGTCCATATCCTAGTATTAATGGTATATGGAAAGATTTTCTGTAAAACTGGTGTTAATTGACCTACTACTGCTTCGCCAAAAGCGGTTTTTGAATGATTTGTTTCAATATCACCATCATATCCAACACTGACATTTATAAATTCTCCGTCTGGATTTTGTGCTATCAAATTTCTCTGGTGGGACATTCCTATATTGAATGAAAAAAAATAATAAAACTAACTTTTTTAAAATATTTTTTGTTGAATTGTGTGTGCTTATGAAATAGTAATAAAATTTGACTTAACCTGAACCTCCCGCTGAGTGATTGCTACACTTACATGCTGATGAGGATTATTCTGTGTAGTGCTAATGAAATCCCATCGTCTCTCATTGGAAAGGTCAAGCCCGCTAACTTCATTTTGGTCTTTGCTCCACAGCGGGCGGGTATTATCCCAAGTATCAACCCAGAACCAGTTGTATTGATACACATTTGAATTCATCAAAACAGAACCTTCAAGTTTAGGTTTCAGGCACATATAATCTTCAAAGGTAGCGGGATATATTTCAAATTCTTGAAGTCGCGCCCCGTCAAGTGTGGTATGGAAACTGGTAGTCTTAGCAGTTGCTCTGTTATCAATATCATAAGCGGTATTCTTGTTTTCGGTGTTGTTAAAGAGTGTGTGATAAATTTTCTTCAACCTTTTACCATGCCCTCTATCAAAGCGGAGAATAATGTTTTGTGTAGTGGATTGAGCAATGGAATTTTTATAAACATAAGGATAATCAATATTAAAACTCATACCTTCAGCACTCGCCACCTTTTGTTGAATTGATTGAATGACATCGGGATTAGTCTCTACCGCAAGGAACAAGTTAAGACCAGAAACAGTTACATTACCAGCGGCGGCAACAAGCACTCCTCCACCCGGAGACGAAGCATCGTTATTGTAATAATAAATTTTAGGGGTCTGTTGCCATACAATCCTCATATTCAAAATCTCTGGAAACATAATAGTCTTATCAAGGGCAAAAATGGTATTGTAAAGCATACCGAGATTAATCTTAACAGCAATAGAAGGCTCAGCAGAAGTAACCGCACCACTAGAGAAATACTTAGCCTCATTATATTCAACATTAACAAGGCTATAGGTTCCAGCAGTGCCATCAGATAGAGCGGAATCGTCGTGGCGACGAGCATTTGCACTAGGCACTTTGTAGTATGTTTGAAATGCGTCTCTAACAGTATCGTAGGCTACTGAAGTATCAATTGCTCGCCTTTCTGCTCTACTTCCAATAACAATCTTTCCTGCATTACACTTTTGAAGCATACATCCCGCACCACTTCCATTATCGTGGTTTTCAAGTGTCAGAAAGTCCTTCATAGAAGTCTCAGCCTTCCAAATAATCTTTGTAAAATTATCAACTTCATTTACATCGCACAGATAAACACCGCTACGTGTTTGGAGTTGAATTTGTCTAATAGGAGACAGACAATCCATATAGCATTTGTTATAGTTCGCTGCAATTACTGGTGGGGCATAAGTAAAACTCAAGACAGAGCGGGCTAAGTTAAATGGCCTGCTGATAAGGTCAAAGTTGCTTTCTTGTCCTCCTGCGGTAGTAACAGTAATATTTCCAGCACCTTCTCGCGGAGTTAGTTTATTCAAACGATACGAAGCACTGATGTAGTCAGTTCTAGAAAAGTCTAGTTCGCCTCCGTGTTGAGTAGGCATTTTGTTTTTAGTTTTTTGGCAGTTGTGGAAAATTAACCAATTCACCAGAATATATTAGAAAGATTTTAAAAATCTTTAAGCAAAAATAAAAAATAAAAAAAAATAATTCTAAAATTAATTCACTTTGATTTTAATAAATTAAAAAATGATGTAAATAAATTAAAATAATTAGTCTCTCTGTAAATTAATAATGTCATAACAATACCTAACCCATTAAGATTAATTGCTTGGTCGTTTTCGTCTGTAAGATAAAACCTATATACATTATTTGAACTGGTGGATAATTTCTTACCATACTCAGACCCACTTCCGTCGTATATAACGGCTCCGAATGGAATTTCGTTGGCTGTATATATTTCTTGTAGCACGTGATTATCTCCTTCACCAACTAAGTCCGATTGAAGATACAGAGTTTTTTCCCCTGTCAAAATAATTACATTTGGCGATTTAATAAAATCATTAATGAAATAGTATGTTGAGTTTCTATCAAAACCCATAACTTCATGAATACGTGTATCACCATCAAATATAAACCGCGGTTGAATACCCCCGTTATTTGAAACACTGAATGTTAATTTACCATCCTCCGCTTCCGTGTTTGTATTGTTGCTTGAGACAACATAAGTATAGTCATTCGGACTTTCCGCGGTTAGTACCTCGGCCGGTTTATTTTTTAAGTTATTCATTGTGTAGTTTCCCTCTGGTATCGTAATTAAAGCCTCATACCCATCTTCGCTAAGAGTAAAAATATTATATGGTGAAGCCACCGAGTAATACGATTTCGGAACATAAATATGAAGTATTTTGCAGTGAGTTGGATTGTCTAGTGATTTTAAGTTTATCTCGTGTGTAAAGTCGCTGTCAGTGCCAGTTATTCGGTTTTTGCTATTTATGTAATAGATGCCACTCGCACGGCCTCCTTTGTAGTCCATGTTTTTTGTTTTCAAAGTAGTTGAAAACAAAGATAGTATATTATTATAGATAAATATTTTTTTACAAAAAGGTGTCAAAACCATATCCATTTTGTGCTTTTAATTTTTCCGCTTCTTCTTCTTTTATGTCTGTATAACCGCTAGCAAACTTAAACCTGTTGCCTTTCGCCCGCTCCATTAAAAACCTCATTGAGTGCCAACCGCATGTGTCGCTTGTATCAGATTGTTGTTTTACTTGATTAACCTTCATTAACAAATAACTATCGGGGTGGCTTCGGTCAATTAGTTGTTTCATTTGTTGTTGAAAGTCTTCCGTTGGTTGGTAAAGTGCTAATGGGTCATACACTTCAACACTTCTGTCTTTATCTAGACTTATCCATACTGCTATCCAATGAGACCCCGCTTGTCTGTGATTGTCCAAATTCATAATAAACCCGTATCGCTTTCTGCTTCCGGGCTTCAACTTGTAGATTTCATCACTTGCTATTGCTCCGAGATACCATCCATATTTTTTCATTATGTCATCTATTTCATTAGTCATTAGTCCTGGTTTCTGTTCTCGTGTTCAAGACGATTGAAATCAGATTTGATTATTTTTTCTCTTGGTTTTCGGTCCTGCCTTTGTTGCCTCGGCTTACCGATATATTTCAAAAACAACTTAACAATTTGAAGTGTGCTCATATCATTTGTTTTCTTACCAAAATTAAGATAATATTTTTTACCCTTCTTGATAATATATGGCCTCCCGCTCTTATTCCTATAAACCCGCGGTGGTCTTACCTTAGCCTTTTTCTTATTAGTCTTTTTAGCAACCATTGTATATAAACAAAAAAATATTTTCAATCTTTTAGAATTTGAAACAAAATATCCATTTAATGAAACTTTACAGCCCCTCCTCGTTGCTTACCATATCCGAGTTTTGCGGCAGTAGCACTAACACTACCCGCGTAAGGCACCCCAACACTACTCAATGCCCCCGCAGTCCTAGAGATTACCTTATTATCGCGAAGGAATTTATTAACAGCCAAGGCAGTTTTTCCGACCTTAGCCCAGTTAATCTTTCCTCCCTTTTGCCCGCTCTTCTTCTTGGTTTTCTTTTTTCCTCCCTTCTGTGGCATTGATGGATTGTATCCGATGTTATATCCTGATGGTTGTGAAATCATCACTGGCGATACTGGCATATAATATACATTAAAAAAATAATTATATAAAAATATTATTTCAGACGATAAGCAAAGTTTTTTCTTAACTCGTCATCAACACTTGAAACATACAGAAAATTAAATCTCTCCTTTGTAGCCTCGTGATACTTTTGAAGAAAGTAATCAAAGTCAAAAGATAGGTCTAAGTGTTTATACACGAGTTCCATTTTGTCCTGAGATTGCCCCGGAAAGATTAATAAATAATCTAACTGCTTAATGGCTTCTGGTCTAAGGTCATTCAGATACTGACTAGACATAATCACCTTACTTTTATAGTGTCTGTTCTTTTTTAACAAATCACTTACGGACTTGTCTCTTAATCCGCTTCCTAAATCGTCCAAAACAAAAACAACCTCTGGTGAAATATACTTACTTGGTCGTTCTTTCTTTTCACCTCCTTCTTCCTTTTTCTTTTCTTTTCCGAAATAAAGAAATTGTGGTTTCTCTATTTCCTCTTTGTCCTGTTTTACTTCTCCTTCGTGTTGTTCGTCCTGTCTGTTCAGTTTGTCAAGTTCATAGTCTATCACGTTCACCCCGTCCGATTTAAGAAAGGTATATATTGCCATCGGGTTGCCTCTGTTCTTAAAGTGCTTTACCATTGCTTTATAAATGTAGTCCTTGTGTATTGTTGAAGCAATAATGACAATACGGGTCTTTCTGTCAGTTGTCCTTTTCAGTATTTCAAAGAGTGCTGTTGTTTTACCGCTCTTCTTAAGGGCTAGCAGAAAAATGTTAGCATACGGCTCGTTGAATAACTTGTAGCCCTTGGCTTTTTTGTTTCCATCACCCTCTTGTTTTACTGGCTTCACCTTGACATTGTTAATCTTCTCCATCGTATATTATTAAGCAAGAAATTCTAAGCATATGACAATTCGGCCTGCTAAATTTCCTGTGTCAATATTTCCGCTGTCAGTTTCAAGGACTTTAAATGTATATTGCCCGTCCGTCCATCCGACTACTCCTAAGTTGTAGCCGAGGTTTGAAATGTTTGCTATATTACTATCGGAGAATGTTCCGATAATTCCAATTCTGTCCATATAAAGAATTCTGGTTTTGGTTTCAGTCTGGTCGTTCATATAATGAATAAATTTTACATTCATTCTGGTTGGTGTGAATGACATTTGAATGTTCTTGTTAAATGTTTTGCTTCCAACAAAATCATTACTCAGAAAAATAATCTTTTGGTATTTATAGTCGGCCATGATTATATTACTACTCATAAACTTTTTAATAACAAAAATATTTTCGCGGACTGCCTGCGACTTTTACTCAAGGGTAAGCGAAAAAAATAATGAGAGTTGTGCTTATTGTATTCACAAAGGAATAGAAACAAAGTATAAATGTGTTTTCATAAATAACGGAAATAATATGTGTCGTAGTTTTGATGATGCTTTGCCATTAATGTGTGCCGGCGATAGTTCGTGGTATATGACACATACATATGAGTGTAATTCTATTTAAACATAATGATATATAATAATAACAAAGAATAACAAACAATATGCCACGAGTTGGAGATTGTAAGAAAGGAAAAATTTATGCGATTAGGTCGCACCAAACTGATCAAATTTATATTGGATCAACTACACAGACATTGGCTCAACGATTTGGTGCTCATACAAGAGAATATAAATGTTGGATGAATGGAAAATTTAATTATGTTTCTTCTTTTGAAATCGTCAAATATGATGATGCTTATATTGAATTAATTGAAGAATTTCCTTGTAATAACAAGATGGAACTTGAGAAAAGAGAAGGTGAATGTATTAGACAAACAGAAAATTGTGTAAATAAAATAATAGTAAGAAGAACCAAAAATGAATATTATGAAGATAACAAAGAACAAATAGTGCAAAAAATGAAAAGATACTATGAAAAAAATAAAGAACATTTAACACAGAAAATGAAAGGATACTACGAAGAAAATAAAGAACAATTATCACAGAACATGAAAGGATACAGAGAACGGAATAAAGAATATTTGTTAAAAAAGAAAAAAGATTATTATAAAGAAATAAGACAAAAAAAAATCACTTGTGAGTGTGGTTCAATTTTGTCAGTACATAGTTTATTGCCTCATAAATAAAAGGAAATACATTATGACAATATGATCGGATTATCCGCTTTTGGTTTTTAATTTACTTCTTACCACCCCCAGAACTTGGAGAAGGTAAAACGATACCGACCATCAACGAAATGAGCCCAACATAGACATTAGTTTGATTACAATCAAGATTATGGTTAGAAAGTTTTACGATCGCTAATGAGACTATTGAAATAATGATAGACATTTGAAACAGATACTTAATAAGTCTGCTGTCGGTCGGTCTATTTGTTATACAACAACAATGCCAGTTATCTTCCAATTCGTGCTCTACTTTTTTTTCTTCATTCTTTAGTTCTACTTCAAGAACACGAGATTTTAATTCGGGAGTTAGTTCGCCATCCATATCCATAATAGGCGGTGGTCTGTGAAGTCTGGTTGTATTATTGTTGGACATTAGGGAATACTACTGCTCGGATTTCTGCTAATTGGTTTGCTTGGTCTTGTAATATATTCATGAGATGTTTGTTTTCTTTTTCTAAATTAACTACCTTTTCCGCCATGTGTTGAAAAACACTAATTAATATTGGTATAAAATCTTGGTATGATACTCCTTCAAGGTTGCCTTCTCCATCGTCTGCTTTTATTCCACTTTCAGATACAAAATCTGGAAATATTTTTTTGACTTCGTCCGCTATAAATCCGTGGCCTTTTTTTTCTTTCTTCTCATCTGATTTCCAATAATACGAACAGCAGTTTATTTTCATTAGCTTCTCACAGCAATCCCCGCATTCTAATGTTTGAATATCTGATTTTAGCCTCCTGTCCGATGTATAAGTCCAAGCACCATTAAGTGGAATATAATTATAAGCACCAGACGGCTCACCAGTAGTAGAGTTTGAAGTAGTCCAAGCATGAAGCAAACCAGTTGAAGAAACAATTACACCATAATTCGTATATCCTCCCGATTTCAAAACTATTTGTGGGTCATTAGTAGCAACAGGTCTTTGTCTTAGTGTTAAATAACCGCTGGATGCTGTTGTAAGAGTTATTGGCTTTGAAGCAGTAATCGCTGTGCTGTTAATTCTCATTAATTCTGTTACAGCACCATCATAAAATACGTGGCTATTGCCAACTGGCACGTTGTAAATGAATATACCGCTTCCAGTTCCAAAGCCTTGAAACTCCGTTGTAGAATTTGTATCATAATCGTATATAACTAATTTATTAACGGTAGCATTCTTTCTATCTATACATAATTTTTTGTTCGCTCCAACTACTAGATCGCTATTAGCATATATTGTTCCAGTCCCCCTCGCATAAAAATTTAAGTCTTGATTAGTATTGCTTCCTGTCGCGTATATTGAATTAAAACCAAAGCCTATTCCTTGTGTTCCGTTGCTGTGCCTAAATTCAACACCGCCAGAAGATCCTCCAAGATTGGCTGAGACATATAATCCTACTGGTGTTGGATGATTTCCAGTTCTTGCCTCTCCTCTTATATCCACCGTGCTATTAACAACGGATATTCCAACATTAGCCGTTATCAATCCAGTATTATCTATGTTCATCGCCTCAGACCATGTTATAGCACTCCCCGCCGTTATTCCTGATTTATAGCCAAAAGAGAGTGTATTACTTACCTTTGCTATTCTAAAATTCGCATTAGCATAACTTGATTTCCATCCAGCATTATCTAAATAAGCATCAAAAGCAAGAATTATATTGTTATGACCTAAATTGGCTATTGTAAATAAGGGATATGTGTCCTCCGTTGTAATGGCTTGTATATGTGGCCCCGACGTGAAATCACCATAAGCACCATATATTTCTAATCCCGCCGACGGCCCCGTCCCCTTTGTTGTATTGCCTATGATTATTGGCTTACCTGTTGATGTTGTTATTTTGGTGCTCGCTGTTATCGTTGTCCCTGTTATTGTTGTTCCCGCTATTGTTCCACCACTCGTTATGTTGTTTGAATTCATGTCTAAGGCTCCATAAAACTTCATACCACCAGCATTGTTAAAACGGACAATGTCAGACGAAACAAATTTGCTATCTGAGAGTTTTGAAATATAAAGTCCTGCTCCTTTTGCGTCAGATGCGACATTCGTAAATACATAACCTCTTTGGTCTGCGGTTCCACTTGAAGCAGTATTTAGAGTGTATAAGAAAGACTGCCAATTACCCGTCGTCTGCGAAAAGAATGCGTCTCCCCCATTTTGGTTCAATATCCGCGCCCCGTTATATGTGATATTTCCGCCGTTAATGATATCCACATTGTTAAAATCGGCTTGGCTCAACAAAGTCAGTCCTCTTATATCATTTCTCGTTCCATTAAATATTTTAATTCCCGTTATCGTTTGGTCTCCTGTTAGTTTGACATTTTGTCCGTCCAATGTGTCAGCATACCCTTTTGTCGCTCCGTCCGTCGCTAATGTCGGAGTTCCAAGGTTCGCTATTTTGCTACTATTACAATCTAGCCCAGAAGCATTTACCCAACAGACTATCGCGCCATCAATAACGAAACTTACTTTTTTCGCATCTATTTCAAAGTTATAATTTACGCCCGTGCTCATGTTAAGGCATCCGATAGTTCCTATATTGGACGTGGAGTTAAAGACCACAAATACCCCCCTTGTCGTCGCATTCGTTGAATTTCCAGTTATTTCAAGACCACTACTATATGTCTTAATTCCTGCTATGGTTTGGTTTCCTGTTAGTTTAACCACCGAAGTATCAAGAACAGAGACATCAACACCATCAACAAGATTTACATTAGTTATGCTTTGCCCTCCCATATCTAAGCCACCATTTGCTGTTATTGCCCCACTCGTTGTTAATGTGGTTGTTGATACACCAGCACTCGCGGTTAATAAACCTTTTGTCCATAAAGTACCATCATTTCCTCTTAATGACATTAATAATTGTTCTCCAGAATTTTCCCATATAAAACCTTGGGACGAAGTATTAGCAACTCTAAATCTGATAGATTCGGCACTAAAATTATTACCAGCCACGGCCGTTCCTCCGCTAAATGATTTGCCTGCCCCAGACGACACCATATACATCCCCCAGTTATAGTCAGTAAGACTTGAAAAGAATATACCTGTATTATTTCCTCCTTCATTAAAAACATTATGAAGCAATATTTTACATCCGCTGGCCGTAATTTTTCCACTCGCTGTTAATGTTGTTGTGCTTATTCCTGCGTTAGCGGTTATTACATTACTAAATGTTTTATTTCCTGCTATGGTTTGGTCTCCTGTTAGTTTAACCACCGAAGTATCAAGAACAGAAACATCAATGCCGTCAACATTACCCACATTTGTAATCGCAAATCCTCCCATATTTAGTCCTGCCGTCATACTGGCTGTGCCATCTAATCTTAGAAAAGGTGAAGTCGTGTTCCTCCATTGTCCAGTGCTATAAACGAGTAGTTGATTGTCTGCTGGTGTTGTTATTATTACATCATTTAAAGCATCTATTGATTTATTGCCTAGTCTATTATCAAAGTCTGAATTTGCTCTCGCTGTCGTATAATATAAATTGGTTCCCTCTGCTAAGTTTGTCGTTGTTTTAGTGGCTAATTGACTATCAAATCTTGCTGTCGTATAGTATAAATTGGTTCCCTCGGCTAAGTTGGTAGTTGTTTTAGTGGATAATTGACTATCAAATCTCGCGGTGGTGTAATACAAATTAGTCCCCTCTGCTAAGTTCGTTGTTGTTTTGATAGAAAGTCTATTATCAAAGTCTGAATTTGCTCTAGCCGTAGTATAATATAGATTTGTTCCTTCTGCTAAGTTCGTTGTTGTTTTGATAGAAAGTCTATTATCAAAGTTTGAATTTGCCCTTGCGGTGGTGTAATATAAATTGGTCCCTTCTTTTAAGTCCGTAGTTGATTTGTTTGAAAATCTTGTGTCAAACCTTCCATCAGTATAGTAAAGATTAGTCCCCTCTGCTAAGTTTGTCGTTGTTTTAGTGGCTAATTGACTATCACATCTTGCAGTCGTATAATATAAATTGGTTCCTCTTTTAAGTCCGTAGTTGATTTTAAAGAGAGCCGTGTGTCAAAGCGGTTATCAGTCCAATAATAATTAAGCCCTTCTTTTAAGTCCGTAGTTGATTTTAAAGCGAGACGTGTGTCAAAGCGGTTATCAGTCCAATAATAATTAAGTCCTTCTTTTAGGTCAGTTGTGCTTTTGGTAGATAATCGTGTGTCAAATCGGCCGTCAGTATAATAAAGATTTATCGGGTCGGCATCTTCTGGAACTCTGTCTGTGTTTAAGCCAACAATATTAGTGTTGGTTAAGTCTAAGTTAAGCATGTTTAGACTATCAACCGCCAACTCATTCAAACCGAGTAAGGATTTATATTGGCTCATCGTATATTAATTATTTATTTATTTATTTAAAAAATACTAAAATATAATAATCTTAGTATAAATGCCGTCTCCCGAAGCAAATCGTAAGAACTGGGGTAAGGCTGTGGAAAGTATTAAGAGCAAAAGGCAACATAAGGTTGAAATAGCGAAAGAGAAATTAGCAAAGTGTAGAAAGGCTTATGTAGGTGACGATGAAGAGATGGAGGAAAAGATAAACCGCATGGCTGAAATGGGTGTTGCTAATGATATCATTAATGGAAAAGACCAAGACGATACACCAGAAGAAAGCAGTGAGAGTGATGAAGAATGTGATTTTACCGACATTATAGCAGAAAAGATGGCTAAGATGAAAATAAGAAGAAAGAAAGCGGAAGCAAAGAGGAAAGTAAGTAAAAAGTCTGTGCCTGAACATGAGGAGAGCGAAAGCGAAAGTGAAGAAAGTGAAGAGGAACCAGTAAAGAAAACTAAAAGTAAAAAGTCAAGAAGTGTAAGTGTAAAAGTGTATAATCAATCTTCTGGTGGTGCTAAGAAAGAAAAAAATAATGATATTGAAAAATGTTTCTTAAAGTTTTAATGATATAATATGGACAACAAACATAGTCAGCAACAACAAGAAGAAACTCCTGAGCAGACAGAGCGGAAAGAAAAACTTGAAGAAGTGGCCGAGATACATTTTCAATCAAAGCCCGCTAAGATATGGAACACAATAACATCACCAGAAGCAAAACCACTAAGTCAAGTATTTATTGATTTAATGGATATGTCAAAAGTTGCAACAAAGAAAGGTAATGCTAACTATAATTTCGGATTAGTTGCTATAGATTATATAGCAGTCGTGGATGGATTGAGCCAGTCAAAAATAAAACAACTGGTTATGTCTTAGAAGGGTTAAAAAAATATTTACTAAAAAAGTTCCTGAAAGAATTACTTCAGATAATGGTGGTGAATTCAAAGGACAAGTCAGTGAATATTTCAGACAAAATAATATTGAACATAGGACTGTTCAAGTAGTGGATCACAGAACAATGGATATAATTGATAGGTTTATTAGAACGATACGGAATGAATTAAACTTAATATGGGAATTTAATGAAAATTTTGAGTGGGTTCCTATTATTCATGAGGTTGTTGATGCTTATAATAAAACATATCACAACACAATTAAAGCAGTTCCGATTAATGTTTATGAAGGAACTGAAAAGAACACTCAAGAAATATACAGAAATCCTTTAATTAATGAATTCCCTAAGGGTACAAGAGTAAGAAAGGAACTTGAAAGAACTATTTTTTCTAAAGGCGACAAGCAATTCAGTAAAACTATATTCAAGGTTAAGGGTAGTAAAGGATTTAAAGTTATCCTATCAGAAGAGGACTTAGTCAGACCGTCAGAATTATTAAAGACTAAAGTTGAAGAGCACCATGAAGAAGAAGAACCGAAGGAGCAGTTATCAGACAAAGTAAAACAAATTACAAAAGAGAAAAAAATATTAATTTATTAAAATCACTTGAAGTAAAACCGGAAAAATACGGAGCAGTGCTAGAATTAAAAAGAAAAAAGAGATTATGGATTTATAATATTTTTAATTATTTTTAGTTTGAATGTATTTCTTATGTTTTGTGGTTGTCTCAT
>WBZZ01003239.1:20000-39370 GCA_019918135.1 Paulinella micropora
ATCTAACGCAACAAAAATTTTGAAAATCAGGCTTAGATTAGTCGCAAACAGTCACTTGGAAAAATGGGGTCGGCCCCATTTTTCCGTGACTTTGACCAAGTGGTTGGACTGCTCCCAGAGGGCCCCCATAAGAATTGAGGGTAGATTTAGATAGCCCGCATGCATCACAAGGAAGCTAGTGCAGCAAAAATTACGCCAAAATACTCAAGATTAGCTTAGATAGATTCGTTTGAAGTTAGGCGTTTTTAGCTTGTGTACTTGTGTGCAATAGCGTACATGACAGTGCTCTGCGTTGCGTATGGCGTGGCCTGCCAAGCAAGCGGCAAGGGGGGCAGCCTCGGCGACAGCGGGCCACTGCCAGCGCCAATGGCAGAGTGCGAGCTCGTTTGCCAGGGGGGCGCTGCGTCCGTGGGTATAGCCTGCTCAGCATGCATGCCCGTGGGCCCAGTCGACCTTCCCGGCGACGTTGCTCAAACTCCGTCACGGTTCGTGCCAGCGCCCACCGGACTGGACGATGGGAGCGACGGGGAGGACGAGGAAGAGGACATCGACATCGTTACGATCGACCCGCCGCTGCCTACGGAGCCGCTACCGATCGCGCCCGCGCCGCTACCTACGGAGCCGCTACCGCTGCCGACCGCGCTCCCCGCGCCCGCCCCGGAGGAGGAGGAGGAGAGGCCCAGCAAGCGGCGCCGACTGCGCTTCACCGGCAAACTATTCCGCTACCGCGAGCTCCAGCGCCCTACGGCAGAGGAGAAGAAGCGATGCAACTGGGACGAGCGCGACGGGGACGCTATCAAGGTGACCTGGGAGGACCTGCAGACCAAGCGCCGCTCATGGAGACTGGAGCCACTGCGCAGCGTGCGGAAGTGGAAAAAGAAGGAAGGTCCCTACGCGCATGCGCACTGGAAGCGAACTATCGAGACGGAGGTTATGGCCAAGGACACTCCGTACAGGCCTGTCGGAGACTCTAGCGCTGTGCCTCGTGCCGGAGCCCGCTCAGCGGGCACGGCCGTGGTACAGCGCTACCGTCTCGACAAGCCGTACGCGTGCCTGGCCATGGCCTTGTTCAACTTGTGCAACGCGCCAAAGCGGTACAAGGAAAAGCTACGCTCCGACTTCAAGAAATCAGTGGATTGCGTCCCCGTGTTCTACGAGTACTTGGACGCATTGGAGAAGCAAGGGCAGTCGTTGGCCATCGTCTCGCGCAAGCCCCTGAAGACGCGTGGTACCGCTTGGCTATCCGATAGAGCCGCTCCGCTTGGTATACTCGTCCTTGGCGGCCATGCCTACGGTGTCGACCCCGCGAGGCACTTAGTATTTGACGGTAAGTCTAAAGTGGCCCGCCCACTGAAGGACCTCGAAGCCTTGGGCATCCATCCCTCCAACACTTGGTACGAGTGGCTGACCGTGACGCCGCTCCGAGACTGACATCAGTGGGTAGGGGTTTTATTAATAAGACAGGATTTAGCAAACTAATTAAAATGTGTTATTCGCCTGGTACTGTTATTAAATCAGTAGATTGGACAATTACAACTGTTTTAATTAAATGTACAATTTTAGTTCCTAACAAAGGATGGCATGCGAACCAGGAAGGGCCACTCGTTGAAGGGCCGGTGCCCCTGGGGAATCGAAGAGAAGGAGTTTAGGCGGTATGCCATATGCTCGAACACTGCTTGTAGCCCCGCGTTCAGACGAAATTCTGCGAACAGCCAGTACAGGATCTTGTACCCTGTTAAGAGTGACGCTGGATAGGCGATGCCAGGCACGGATGCTAACACGTTCGTGTTCAGGGTATCGTCCCATGGAGAACACCTTCGTAGCCAGTCTGCAGCTGCCGCTTGCTTGAAGATTGGGTTGCTGTACATCCCGCGTGCATCCTCTGACTGTACCACCGTCCAGTATGCGTGCTCGTGTAGCGGGAACTGTGCCTCTAGTATCTTCCCGATCACGTGACGTTGGTGGAATCCGTTAGACAGCGTGAGGATAGGCAAATGAGCAAAGCAGACAGCTGGTTCGAGGTAGGAGCAAACAATGCTAGCCATCTCAGGGATCAGGTAAGGCGCCAGTGCAATCGGTGCCGCGTGCGGAAGAAGCAAGAGCTCCGCGATCTCGCTGGGAGAATTCCAGTATCCGCCCAAAATGTTCATGTCCAGCACGGACAGCCTGGTCTCTCCCGGGCAGACCACGAGGTGGTGCTTGGTCCCGTCATCGAAATAGCGATATTGCAGGTCCCGCTTGCTGGGGTCTTGGCCGAATTCAATTGACGCTGGCAGTGCTGCTCGGAAGGGAAACTTACTCGTCGGCCAGTGAAGTCCGTCCGCGAGCGCGTCCAGCTCCGCCTGTTCGGACGGTGGTGCAGCCGACCGTCTCGCCAGTATCGCCAGGGTGAACGGGGCTCGGACGCTGGGCACGGCGGGCGGGTCGGTCAGACGGACGAACGCTGTAATGAGCGGTTGGCCGGTCAGCCGTCGGTGCTTGGTGGTACGGTCGTGTCGGTCGTCACCTTGTCTGCGCATCTGGTCGGTACTTGGGTACTTGGGTTGTGAGGCTGGACTGGTGGTCAGTCGCGTGTCCCTGCCCAAGGGCGCGCGACCACTGCCTTTTTGGCCCTGGGAGCTGTGATATGGTCGAAATATTCGTGATACGGCGAAAAAGGCAGTGATATGGTACAAAAAGGCAGTAGTGAGGGACAAAAAGGCAGTGATATGGCTGTATGTGTATGGCCTGCATCCGGGCCCGGCGCACCAGTGAATTTCTAGAAGACTGTTACTGTCACGTGGGCGGCACCCGTGTCACTCTCATAAGAATCGAGTCTGCCTTGACCGAAAGTGGTCGCAGCCGGAACGAAGCCATTGCCGAATTTTCCCTACCACATACCGAGGCTGAATTCCCGGAATTTTACCGCGCCGCAAAAAAGGGGAAATTTTCGCGAAACTTTTGCTTTTTGTGCCGCGCCGCAAACAAAGTGAAATTTTTGCGAAACTTTTGCTTTTTACTTTTGTTGTGTGGTCAAGCTTGTGAGGAAAGGTTCTCTCGCTGACTACTGTCCTGGGTTGCGTGTGTGCAGTGTACAGAGATGGACTCCGAGGACGAATGCTACGACGAGAGCCAGCCGGCGTCGCCTGGGCTGGGCGTGCCTGTTGAAGTTGGCGTGGTGGACGACGACAGCGTCGCAGAAGGGGAGGAGGATCCTGTCTATGGACAGGGACAGGCGCTACTGACGCTGCGCGAAAAGATGGATCTGCACCTGCTGTCGGAGCTGGTGCGCGACGCGCGGTTCGAGCCATGTTACCGCCGCTATCTGATGTCCATGTACTACATGACGAACAGGTACGGCTTCCATGAAGTCCATTACCGACGGCCCCGTGGCGCAAGGCCGCCGCGCAATGGCGCTTACGTGGGCTGGAGGCTGTACGCAGACAGTGGGCTGCAGAATGCACCTGCCGAACTTCGGCGATTGGTTCTTGGCCCCAGCCACATCGAGCTGGACATTCGCAACTCGGTACCTTTTTTTCTGTACTGGCTGGCCTCGTCGCTAAAGGCGGAGTCCAAGCTTGCGCTGGAGCCCTTGCGCGACTTTGTGGAGAGGCGGGAGGAAGTGCTAGGCCAGGCCAAGGCGGTGCTGGGCGTCGATGACAACGAGCTAGTCAAGGGCTACATGCTCAAGCTGGTCCACGGCGGTAGATTCCTTGAGCTGCCGGGCGGGCGCCGTGTCGACGCGAGCGAGCTGCAGGTGCTCGCGCCGTTTTGTGTTAGCGTCCAGAAGGCAGCCAAAGGAGTGGCTAAGTTTTTCCCTCTGCTGTGGGCGTGGTGTGAGAAGCAGACGTGCTTTGCTACCCCGGACGGCAAGCATAGACTCTACCAGACAATAGGGCGCTTCGTGCACTTTGTGACTACTCGGTTCGAGAACGAGATCATGATGCGCACGGTGAGGTTTTTCGGCGAGGACAGTGTGTCTGTGCTGGTGCACGACGCGGTGTATGTGAAGCGCGAGGGGCGGGTGGACTTGGAGGCGCTGCAGGCTTACTTGGAGGAGGAAGGCCCTTTGTCTGCAGTGCAGACCGCCAAGCCCAACAGCAAGACGATCCTGATCGACGGAGTGCGCAGACCAGTCCCGGTACTGCTGCCGCCGGATATGAGGGCTCGCTGGCGGGAGACGGTTTGTGACGAGCGCACGGGCGACAGGGAAGCGCTATACGAAATGAAGCTGTCCGTCGACAACTTTGGAGGGTACACCCGCGTGCGCCTGTACGTGACGGAAGATGACTTGTTCAAAGTGGTCTTGCCGGACGGGAGCATCAGGTTCTTCGTGCACCCCATTTCGTTTGAGAAACATCGGGTACAAATCATCAACGCGGTGACTGGGCTGGGCAAGACAGAAGCAGCGTTCGGTGCTGTCCGCGACTTGTTGTCCCAAAAGCCGACCGCCCGTGTCGTCTGGATAGTGGGCCGTATCTCGCAGGCCCAGGACGGCGATCGGAGGCTGCCAGCCTCCCTGGCCGGCCACGGCTTCGGCAACAAAGTGGTGCTGTACGAGAATGCTACTCGGCAGGAGATCTACGATGCCCAGATTCTTCTGATCCAGCTGGAAAGTCTTTGGAAGCTGTTTTCGCAGCAGATCAAGAAGTCGGCCTGCAGGTTCTTGCGCTTGGCGGACCTGGTGGTGATGGATGAGGCCATGCTGATCTTCAACCAGAGCATCTGCATGGAGACAAACGGCTCGCGCCTGCGGGAGAACGATAGCGTGCTGCGAGCGCTGTGCACAGAAGCGCCCCGGCTATTGATTATGGACAAAGACATACACCGTAGCCCACACTTGCGGGACTTTCTGTTGGCGGATGGCGCGGGGGTTTGTAGGCGGAAGGGTACTGCGACCGAGGAAGAGGGCCAAGAAGAGATCATGCTGCACCACTACAGCTACGTGCCACCCCACTTGCGCCGTAAGATGCTGGTGTTGGCGGAGGGCGACGAATTCGAGGGGAAAGTCGTAGACGCGATCAGC
Organism: Paulinella micropora; assembly: GCA_019918135.1. Lineage (NCBI taxonomy): Eukaryota > Cercozoa > Imbricatea > Euglyphida > Paulinellidae > Paulinella > Paulinella micropora. The sequence continues at coordinate 25,006 of WBZZ01003239.1, forward strand.
CAAGGTAAGAAGATCTTTGTGTCGTGTCACACTCAAAAAGCAGCGGCCTGGCTGTACGACCTCTTGCACCAGCGTTTCCCCGAGCACGCTCCCCGACGGCCAGGCTCTGCTGGCATGGACCCGAACGTGCGCACGATCGTTAACCCGACCCCCCGAGAGCGCACGCAACTGGAACATGAGACCGTGGCACGCGAAAACCTGGCCCGTGCGACGTGGTCCGACGGCGCGTGTATAATGCTCCTGGACGGCGTGACTTCCAAATCCACGGCCGCGCAGCTGACACATACTATCAACGAATTCTTTGCGGCTCCCGGCCCGAGGTGTCTTATCCACACGAGCAGACTCTGTGTGGCCGTAGACTTACAGACGCCGATCGACATGGTGTTTTTGCACTGTTCGTATGAGGGGAGCGTGTCTGTGCTGGGCCCTCCCGCGCGTATCCTGTCGCAGATGCTGATGAGGCCCCGGAACGTGGCCGACAACATCATCTATGCCTACTTTGGCGAGAAGGGCCTGCCCGTGCCGCGCAGCTTTCCTGCTAACGGACGGGATGCAGCGCTACCCTGGGAGCACTGTGCCCTCTTCAAACAACTTGAGCTGGACTACTGTGACAAGGAGAGGCGCATGCTTGCGCTTTATCGGTCGACTGGCAAGCCGAACCCGTGGAGCGTGATAGAGAAATGCCACTCGCTGGTCGGCGTGGTAAACACTGACGGGGAAAGGGGGTTGGTGGAAGTTCCTTCGTCGCTCAAGCTCAGACTGCTCGCGTCGTTGGTCGAGCAGCGTCAGAGCCTGGGTGTGTTGATCTGGGACTGGCTCATTAAGGAGTACGAAGTGGTACTGCCTCCGGTCCTGAGCGACGAGGAGCGGGAGCGGATCAGGGAGGACGAACGGAAAAAACTGGAGGCGCTTGAGGAGAAGGGACAGGACGGCGGGCCGCCACCAGAGCTGACTAGGCGATACGTGGTCATCCTGAAATACATCAAGTGGCACAAACTGACCCCTGAGTATATCAGCAAGTGGATTGCGGCTATGGGCAGGAAACAGAGACACTCTGAAGACGAGAAGCACTTGCTCAAAATAATGCCTGTGCTGGCCAAGTTTCCTGGTGAACTGGAAGGGTTCAAGCTGTCGCGGACTGAATTCGTCAAGCAGCGGCGCAAGCTGCGCAAGAAACTACGGAAGAAGGACGCAGAGAAGATCGATAACGAGGTCGCATGGCTCACCTACAAGTGGGTCAAGAAAATGGACAAGCGCATCCGTGATTGCAAGGCCGCCGCGAAGAAGCTGGACAAGCTGGCCTTGTCTCGTGTCCACGAGAAGCGTGCGCTACAGAGCGATCTTGTCAGCACACGCGAGCTCCCTGTCGTGTGTGAGAGCGATCTGGCTATGCACAAAGCCCTGAACGGCTTTGCTGGCCTTCTGGGGGCGCCGTCGATCAACGCCCTGGTCGAAAGTAAAGATGCGTCGTACCAGCTGTCGCTGCTCAAGGGGAAGGAACAGGTGCTAAGCCAGCTGTCACAGCAGGTCCGCGATGCGTCCAAGGGCATCGGACAGAGCAACGGGATGCGGCTGAAGGCGGGCGGCAAGGCGAAGAACATGGCTAACTACATCCTAGGCCAGGTAGGGTACAGGCTGCTGGAAACAGGCAAAAAGGAGCGCGCCCGTACAGCAGGGTCGCGGGCGAGCACGAGCACGTTCGTGGTTGTACCGGCCGACAAAGACATCGTGGGGCGAAAGAGGAAACATATTGACTTTCAGGCCGCACCGGATGTGAACGGCCGGCTCATGAGCAGTGCAGATAGCGCACAGCAGACGGGTCAGCACAAGCAGCAGTGCCTTGACGACAAGTCAGAGCGCGTGACTGCCGACGCGAGTGTATAGAAAAACAATTTATTAAAAAGGGTTGTTCTTTTTCCCGGGAACTTTTTTTAATATTCTTGCAAATTAATAAACAACAAAAAAAAGGAGGTGCCTGACAGAGATTTAGCAACATCAGAGAATTGAACTTTCGACATCAGGGTCTAACGTTTCTGACTGATTGAGCTAACATGACAGACACACAAATAAATAAGGAGGACAACTCGCTACTGTTCTTTGGCGGGTGCCTGCCGGCCAGACTGGCGGTAGCCGGCCTGGCCATCTATAGACCACAGCCCTGGATGAGAGCGCTGGCCGCAATTCCTGCTGCTGTTTGGTTGAGCGGAGCGCTTGACGACAAGCAGACCGGCTTTTTCGGTGGAGAGGCGTGGTGGGCAGAACACCGAAAAACACACGGGCTCCTGTGGGCTTCCTATGCCCTCACCGGACGAGGCGAAATTTTAGCGGCTGATGCGGCCTTTGGTGCGTGGGTTGCGGTAGAACACAGAAAAAAAAGTTCTGAAGCTAAACGTATAGAACCCGATGCAGGTCACGAAACGTAATGGATCTACGCAGGCCGTTTCGCTCGATAAAATTCTGGCGCGAATTGCTAGTCTGTCCGAGGGTTGGGTGCCGTTGACCCCGTTCTTGTCTCCCAGAGGGTTATCGGGGGCCTGTACGACCTCGTGCCGACGAGCGAACTCGACTCGCTGGCCGCGTCAACGTGTGCGTCGCTCGCGATTCAGCACCCGGAATACGGAGCCTTGGGCGGTCGTTTATTGGGATCCAACCACGCCAAGCAGTGTCCCCCAACCTTCAGCGCTGCCATGGAAAAGCTTAGGCAGGGCATGGAGCCAGCTTACAGCATATTCGTGGACCAGAACGCCGGGCAGCTCAACGCCATGATCGAGGCCCGCCGAGACATGCTGTATGACTACTTTGGCTATTCCACGCTTGCTCAAGTCCTATTTGCTCAAAGACAGCAAGGCCGCGCGTGCGAGACTGCCAGTACATGTGGCTTCGCGTGGCCGTCACCTTGCACGCCGCGAGTCCAAAGAGCCACTGAAATGCATCAAAGAGACCTATGACCTCATGTCATTGCAATTCTATACTCACGCGAGTCCAACATTATTTAACAGTGGGCTGAGAAGAGCGGGCCAGCTTTCCAGCTGCTTCTTGCTCCCGATCAAGGGCGACTCGCTGAGTGACATCTACGACACCATCAAAAACACTGCTCTTATCTCTAAAGGAGGAGGCGGTATTGGTCTGCACCTCGGCTGCGTGAGGGCCAAGGGCTCCTGATACGCAGCACGGGCGGGCACAGTGACGGCGTGGTACCCTTGTGCAAAGTGCTCAACGAGACCGCTCGCTACGCAAATCAGGCCGGGAAGCGAAAGGGGGCGATCGCAGTCTACCTGCCAGTACATCACCCCGATGTGTTTGAATGGTTAGACCTCAAAAAGATCACAGGCTCTGAAGAACTACGCGCCCGGGACTTGTTTCTGGGACTTACTGTCAATGACTTGTTTATGGAGCGTGTAGAACGGGATGAACATGGTCCCTATTTTGCCCGGACGAGACGGGCGTAGGCGACCTGGACGCCCTCTACGGCAAGGAGTTCGAGTCCCAGTACAAGCGGGCCGAGAGGCTGGGCCTGGCGAGACGTAACGTCAAGGCTCGCGAGCTCTGGAGTGCCGTCTGCCGTGCACAGATCGAGTCGGGCGGAGTCCTTACATCATGTTTACAAGGACGCGGTGAACGCGAAATCGAACCAAAAGAACTTGGGCACGATTCGTTGTTCGAATCTCTGTGCCGAAGTGGTCCAATACAGTTCAGGCGGTGAGTGTGGCGAGCACAGCGTGTGTAACCTGGCCAGCATTGCGCTGCCTAGGTTCGTGTCGGAGGACCGCAAGTCCTTTGATTTCGAGTTGCTGCGGTCGTGCGTGCGTGTAGCCATCAGAAATCTCGACACTGTCATCGACATTACAGACTATCCTACGGAGGAAGCCAGGCGCAGCAACCTCTTGCATCGTCCGGTGGCCCTTGGTGTCAATGGCCTGGCCGACGTGTTTGCTCTGATGAAGATGCCATGGGACTCAACAGAGGCACAGAAGCTCAATGTCAAAATGCACAGAGCTGTACTATGCCGCTTATGGGCCTCGAGCGAACTAGCACAGGAGAAGGGCGCGTACAAGAGTTTCGGCGGGTCTCCTGCTAGCCAGGGGCTCCTGCAGTTCGATCTGTGGCCCGGTAGGCAGCAGACAGACGACTGCTGGGACTCGCTCCGCCTGAGCATCACCAAGTACGGGCTACGAAACTCGCAGCTAATTGCCTACATGCCGACTGCCACGACCGCTCAGATCCTGGGTAATTTCGAGTCGTTTGAACCTCCCCACTCGAACGTCTTTGTGCGTCGTGTGCTCTCTGGCGAGCACGTCGTGTGGAACAAGCACCTGGTGCCGAGTTAGAAGAGCGCGGGCTCTGGAACGAACAGCTCAGGGCTAAGATCATTGCCGACGGTGGTTCTGTGCAAGGGTGCGACCTACCCGACGACATCCGAAAATCTACAAGACTGTGTGGGAAATTCCCTTGCGCTTGCAGCTGCACTTGGCGGCCGACCGCGGCCATTCGTTGTGGCTCACAATCGCTCAATTTACATGTGACAAATCCACCGAGCGCAGAGTCAGCAGCGCTTTGTTCTACGCGTGGCAGCTCGGCCTCAAAACTACTATTACATACGAACCCAGGCCGCTAGCAAGGCCCTGGGGCCGGCCGACTGTGCTGTCTGTGTAGCTTGAAGCTGTACAAAATTTAATTAATTAAACAAACTCCTCATCGATTTGCATCGCGTTCGGGTCGGCTGCAGAGTCTTCCTTGAGCGACACACCGTAGGCCTCTTCTTCCGTAAGCTGATGTCCGCGTAGGGCAGGCCGTCCGTGATCTTTCGCAGCTGGATGATCTTGAGGCCGAGCGAAACTTTCTCCTGGCGCGAACACAATGTCGTCACTTGGACCAGGCAGCGAACTACGTCTCCCTTGGCAATGGCTTGGTTGTCTCCCTCTCCCCCAGGATCTTGGCACCCGTCAGCGTGCAGCCCAGGCGCGCGGGCCAGCCCTGTCGCTCTTGGCGCTGGTACGGGACGGGTACAGGCCTGGTAGTAAGACTTGATTTCCTGGTCTGTTTTCGCCAGAGGGCCGCTTCGTTTCACGGTGGGCAGCAGCTTGTCCCGGCTTGCACAACCAGCGCGCACATCCTCTCGTCAATGGCCCTGATAGCTTGGTAGGCCTCCAGCACGGTCGAGTGGGACGTGGCCTCGCGGAAACTCAGATCAATCATCACCTTCTTGGAGTCCTGGAAGCTCGAAGGGTCCCAGGCCACGACCAGCGGCGGCAGCAAGAGAGTCAGGGCCTTCCCGTCGTACACGACATTTCCAAAAATTGACCCGTAGCCGCCCGAGGTTCGCCTTGCAGCTTGATTTCTCCAAGTCCTCGGCCGGGTTGAACTTGACTGCCAGCTGCTTGCCATCGCTCGCGCTCTTGATCAATTGAACAGACATCATCCAGTTTTTGTGAGAGGCAGACATTCTCTTGCGATTTGAAAGCGAGTGCCGATTTAAATCGAGGCGGATTTAAATCGGCTGCCTTTAAAAAGGAAAAAGGCCGGCAGTCAAAAAAAGCTCTTGCCACTTTTGAATTTCTCTGCTGCTAGGATGGGAGTCGTGTTTCTCTGGCGCACCAAGAGTGGAGGCCCTTTGTTCCGCCGGGCGGTCGAGTGCCTGGCGCCCGTGCTGCTCGAGGCCACTATCAATGCCACGCCGGCCGGCCTTAGCCTCGTTGGTGTCGCCGATGGCGTGAGCGCAGAGTTGTGGGTGCCCTTTGAAGAGTCGCAAGGCGACTATGTCCAGTTTAACTGGAGCAAGGTGCGCGTGGTGTTTTGCATCGATCTGAAGGAAGTGGCCAACTGGCTGACGCAGTACAGACCAGAAATGACACTGGAGCTCGCACTGGACAGCGAGAACGAGCTTTCACTCAAATGTACGACGAGGGCAAGAGCTTCGAGCACACCAGCGCCCTGTCTAACCTGCGCGTGCCGGCGGACGTGGTCACGACCGACGGCAACACCCTCCGGTGCGACCAGCTGGCCGACGTGGGCTCGACCGCGCTGTGTGCGGTGGCCAGGCACCACCACAAGACCAACAGCCACGCGCGCTTCTACGTCACCAACGGCCGGCTGGCGGTCGAGTCCTGCCTGCTCGATGTCTCGGAACAGCGCAAGAGCTGCACCTACCTGCGGACGTGATCCAGTACCGCGAGTGCGAACGGCCCAGAATACGCAGCGAGCTGCCCGGCCAGGCTGGAGACGGGCTCTTCTATTCGCTGGACACGGTCAAGAAGATCCTGAAGGCGAGCAGTTTCCAGGAACGCAAGAAGGGGCGCGTGATGCTCGGGCTCAACAAGGATGGACCGCTCGTGCTGGTGTTTAACCGTGGCGCCAGCTACCTGAAATTCGCCATCGTCTCGTCGAGCGCGGCCGCCGACGAAGAACAGCCCAATGTCGAGCCGCCCGTGCCGCTCGAGCGGCAGGAGAGCGGGTGTGTGCCCAAGGTGATCAAGAGAAGCACAAACAGTCGTCATCGTCCGCGCGCGTCAAGAAGCAGAAAGTAGACGCAATCCCGGAAGCCGCGAAAGGCGCTTGATGACGTAGGCCTTGCCTTTGTTAGGCCCAATAAAATGTTTTTGGGGTGGCAGTCTTTTGGCTACTGGTAGCACCCAGTCCCGGACCCCTCCTACCCGCCGGAATTCCGAAATGGTCATGGTGCCCCGTACTCGAGCAGCTCCCACCTAGGCGGGCGGGCCGTATGACTTGCTGCCTTAGATTTCAGGCGCAAAAAGAGTGGAGCAGATCTCCGGCCTGCGAGCGCAGAGTTTCCGGCACGCCGTAGCTGACATAGGCCCAGGCACAGGCCGGTGTACAAAACAGCCCGAAAACGTACAGGTAGCCCTCGACGGGCGAGTACGCGACGGGCAGCTCGAACCACTTGCCGTCCTTGCGTGCGTTTGGGTGGCCGCAGTGCAGGCAGAGCCTCTTACGGTGTATCTGTGTGCCTTCCATTTTTTAACGGCGGAAGGAGGAAAAAACAATTTGCTTCGCCTCGATTTAAATCGGGCCGCTTTTGAATTCGGTGCTCACGCCCACGCGCAAAAATGTGCGAGCACGAGTTCGTCTTCAACCGGGAAACGAGCGGGACCTTTTGCAAGACATGCGGTCTAGTGGGGAGGAGCACTCGCTGTACGGCTCGAACCAGTACCTGGTAAATGGCAGCATGCGGGGGGACGAGGGCGAGATGACGGAGCAACCGAGGCGCCCGCAAGGTTACACCCGATTATCGAGGTTCCGCGAGATTACGAGACAGGTGTTTGGGTTGAGGGGGGTTCATCAGAAGCCGTTAGTCAGCCAGGCCTTGCTGCAGGTGGCGAGAGATCTCTGCCACAAGTGGAGGGTGAGTGGTACGGAGATTACCCCGTCGAAGTTGATCTACGTGTTCAAGAAGAGCCGCTCGGCCCGCTCTCGCTGGACCGGCGGCCTGCCTCGCCTATCGTCTCGGCGGCTCCGGGGACAGGCTGACGAGCGGGGCCGAGCCCACCCGCGAAGTGCTCCAAGAGCTCGAGGCGCTGTTCCATCGAGGTGGACGGGGCGTGGCCGACGGTGAGGGCGCTGCTCAGGGTTCGTCATGGCTGGCACCGCGTCTGTTTCATCAATTATTCTACACTCCTCCGAGCACTGCTAGAGCTCATGGAACAGCCCGCCCTCGCCGCGCGCGTGCCGCCGCTCAAGCAGAGCGAAAGCAAGCACAGACAGACGGCGATCTGGGCCACCATCTGCCAGACACTGAACTGGACTTTTTTACCAATCACCGGCAACCTGCTGACCCCGCCCGACGGCAACGCCAGGCCGAGAGAGAGCCACCTCTCGGCTCGAAGCCGCTCCGCAAAAAAACGGAAGAAGGCTCGTCGCGCGACTGCTGTACGTGCTGGATTTAAATTCTCTCAATTCTAATCCATTAAAAAAAAGAGGAGCCCGCCATAACTGCCAGAAAATGATGGACACGTTACATGCCACGGAGCGGAAAGAGATCCGAAGCCGGAAGTCAAGGTAGCGCCGGGCCATGGCGAGCTCGCCGCTGGGGCAAGAAGGCGGGGTGCCCCTGGCCCAAGGGCTGCCGCCGTCAAGTTTACTACCGCGGTCTGGCGCAAGTACCGGTGGTCGTTTGTGGCGGGCCTCGACAAGCTCGCGAAGCTCTCGGCCAAGCAGTACCAAGCACTGCTGGGCAGGGTCCGCCTGTCCGCGCTCGGCCTGGACGCCTCGCGCTTCGAGCGCTCGGCCGAGCTGGAGGCCGTGATTGCCTTTTGGACGGAGCACTGGGGCGACTACTTCATTTTCCCCAAGAACAACAAGATGCGCGTGGGCGATTTCCTCCGGAAGACCCATCCGACCTGCAGGCACCTTTTTCACTTCGAACAAGGGGGGGCTGGCGGCCTTCAAGGTGAGCGACGACCTCCGCCGGCTGCCCGCCGGCAACGACTGGGAGGGCGGCGAGCTGACGTTCAGGCAGGCCCTCTACGGCCCGCACGAGGGCTCAGTCGAAGGCTGCGACGGCAACACGAAACCGCTCCGCGACTGCCTGCTCGCGCACTGCAAGATGTTCTTGCGCTATCCCAACGACATTTTCGACTACGCGAAAGTGCTCAACGACCTCGTGGACGCCGTTTGTCCCGGTGCCAAGACCAGGCACGACAGCTACACCGAATTCCGGAACTGGCTGTTCGGTGGTGAGGACGCCAAGGGCGACCTGCAGACTCCGTTCGGGCTGGAGGTCGCGCGCTTCTTGCTGAAGAACGGGTTGTTCAGCGACCCGAACATGAGCTCTGGCACGGCGAAAAGAACCAAAGAAAACAGGACCGAGAAGATGGAGCACCAGCACGCCATCCACGAGGACAGCTGGCTCGCGTGGCTGGACTCGCTGTACCAGGCCTGCTGGCGGAGAGTGCTGGCGTGCGCCAGGCCCCTGACTCACCTTTTCTGCCCTCGCCGGACAGGCCCTTGTGGGGGCTGGAAGCGGTTTTCCTAATGGCCGCGCTGGGCATGCGAGGGATAGAAGTGGTCAAGTTCTCTGACTTGGGCGCGCTGGACGAAAAGCAGCAACAGGACAGGTCTTCTCCAGCATCGCGCTCAGCCGCCACGTCTCGCAGATCGGCCAGGCCAAGAAGGGCTGGCTGACCTACGACCCACCCGAAGACGACGGCGGCGAGTGGACGCTAGCGGCCGTGCCGAAGCCCATCGGCCTGTTGACCGCCGACGTAAACGGCATCCTGCAGATCTTTGGACACATGCGCAAGCTGATTGACCCCACCTCGAGTACCGCGCACAGCACTCGGGCGGCCAGAAGCTCAAGCAGGCCGACCGCCCGCCGTCCGACTACACTTCGACCGCCGACCTGCATCCGCCGCCGCAGCAGCCGCCCAAGCAGAAAAAGCAAAAGACTGCCACCGTTTCTGCCTGGGCCAAGCGAGTTCTGGACCGGCCCGACGGCACGAGCGCCATTGCCGCGCTAGGCAACGCCGAGGCCATGACCGTGCTGAACGGCGCGGGGCTGGAAAAATGCTTCGACTACCTCATGGATCACTACTCCAAATCTACGGGCAAGAATGATAAGCCCCTGCCGAACAAGCACATGCTGCGAGCGCTGTACGGTGAAGTAGCCTACGCGCTGTACGGCGAGGGCTCCCTGGTCTCCAGGCCGTTGTTCTTGTCTCGAGTGCTGGCGCACGCGAACCAGGACCTGAACTCACAGCTTTTCTACCAGCAGGTCTTTCTTGTCAGGCGCGAGACCCCGCTGTTGGACACCGTGACGGACGTGAACGTCAAGAAGCTGATCCAGGACCTGATGGCGCAGTCGAGCCAGCTGGCGGCCCAGTACCGGGAGGCACTGGGTGCTGTGCCGCGGCCCGCGCCACCACCGCCACCTGCACCGGCTGGGCAGCGCGAGTCCAAGCACGAGGCCCTGAAGCGCCGGGCCCTGGCCTTTTTCAACTTGCACAAGGCGGAGAACCTGGCCAAACTCAAGGAGCCGGCGTTCTGGCGTGGGCCGCACCAGCACAATTTCCCGGCCGCACCGGCCAACCGTTACGCCGGCCTGGTCAGTGACCTGTTGGACAGGTCGGTGCCACCGGAACAATTGAGCACAATGTTTGCAGAACTGATTTAAATCGGATGGGCCCGGCGCTTTTTTCTAGAACATTCTGGCCCACTTTTCCGTTACTTTTTTACTTATAGTGACCAGCTCAGAATTCGACTCGAGTCCAAGACCACAAGTCCAAAAAGAGAAATGACTGCCGTCAGAACTACACCATGGGGTGAGGTGTCGCTGGTGGACGCCGTCCGCCAGAAATATCCCACGTGGGACCGCAACCGCTGCGCCGCCCGGGTAAAACGGCATTTGCAGCTCCACCCGTACAAACTAGAAAACATGAAACGCCACGTCTTCAAGAACCGCGGAGGGCGCAAGGACGGGACGTGGGTTGCGAGCCCGGCCGCCGCGGCAGAGATTGTAGATAGCATCGTGCACGATTTTGGCCGCAAAACACGGTCAGCCCCCGGGGCAGTCCTCCGGCCGCGAGATCAGCCCCTGGTAGAAGTTATCCCCGCTCTCACGCGCAATGGCGAGTGCGTCGTCGACGCTTCGGCAATTCTGGCTGAGGTGGGACCAGACACAGCAGAAACCCTCCTCCGGCTGCGAACGAGGCACAGACTACAGTTGCGGTCCTGGCCGAAATTGAGACATGGGGACCGCTGCTGTCGCCCCTGCCCGAATACCAGTTCTGCGGGAGCGAAGAAGAGCCACTTGCAGATCAAGGACAGCATGACGAAGACGAGTACGTTGACTTGTCCGAAGGTTACGTACACAAGTTTTTTTAATTAGTCGTGCGTTGTATAATAAAGGTTCGTATTGAAACGAGGCAGAAAGCGCAGGCCGGTCTCGAACGCCCCGGCCTGCCACAAGAAACGCTGCCACTTATTGGGCTGGACTACTTCCCACCCACTGTTCCGGTAGGCCTCTAGGAAATGATACACAGGTACGTAGGACAGCACGACTACCTGCTCGCGCCTGTTCCGCCTGGTAGGGTATGAAGTCCGGCCGAGGGCCCTGACGGCCTGTACGAGTGTCACCAGTTCATGGCGGTGCTTGGCACAAAAGTGCTCGGCACACAAGTTCTGTGAGTAAATCGGTGACAGGCACTCGAAGCAGATCTTGTCTGCCTTCTTTTCGACTCGCGCCAGCAACATGTTGATGTTCTTGATCTTGAACGTAAACGCTGTATTCAGCAGGCGGCGCAAGCCCTCGAACTCTGTGCCCGCTTTAGCCACGGCCTTACGCCGCTTCCGTGGCCTAGGGCGGACGAAGCAGTCCGTGTGGCTCCGGAGGTAGACCACGGTGCGCGCCAGTTCGCCCGGGCCGAGCCACGACAGGACTTCCGTCAGCAAATCGCTGGGCAGACTTATCAGCATTTTTATAACTATACTACTTACAAGAATAAAAAAAGGGAGGCTACAGTGGAGGCGGAGGCGGCAGGCCCATCGCCGGCCGTTGGTCGACGCGCCTCACTACGCTGGGCGTGCGGTACGGGTGCCAGCGGCTGTTCGGGTCGTTGGCGTAGACGTAGCCGTGCCTCGGCGGACGCGGCGGCGGTACCTGTTGCTCGCGCCAGCGCGCCTCGGCGGCGGCCTCGGCGTCCCGGCCAAACGCCACCATCTCCCGCAGCTTTTGCTTGTCCTTCTGGGCCAGGCTCTTGCCCTTGCGCAGGCGGCTCTTGGCCGCGTCGGCGTAGTGCATCATTTTCTGCAGGGCCGCGTGGTCTCCGCGCGACAGGTTCAGGTTCTTGGGCACCCAGCTCGGCGCGCGCCACGCGAGCTGCGCCAGGCGCAGCTCCTTGGTGAGCTCGTCCTTGCTCGGCTCCTTGGGCTTGTCGGGGCCCTTGAGCATGACCTCTCCGTCCGGCAGCTCGGCCGGGGCTAGCCACGCCATGTAGTTGTGCTCGAGCTTGTCCACTCGTTCGCTGTAGACCACGCACGCGTGCTTGGTGCCCACGAGCTCGGGGTCCGTGGCCTGGGCCAAGTGCCGAAAGAAAGACTTCTTGTCCATCATTTGCCCGTAGTTCTCCCAAAGTGCGTTCAGCGTCTTGTGGTTCTTGCTCAGAAACATGACCGTAAAACTCGTTTGCTCGCGCATGATCGGACTCACGCTCTGGCGGCCCGTCAGGTACTGGACTGCCACGAAGATCGAGATGTTGTAGTGCCTGTAGGTCCCAATGAAGTTGCTCATCCAGCCGTCCTGTGTGTTCAGGATGCCCACTAAATCGTCAAAGACCAAGAAGCTCGGTTCGAGGTAGCCTTGCTGCTGGTAGCGCCTTTTCAAGTTGTCAACGTACTGCACCAGCACGTCCTTGTTGAAGCCTTCGTACACCCGCACGTGCTGCTCCGAAGCCCAGTGGAAGCGATAGGAGTGCTTGAACTTGGTGCGAACCATCACGAGCCCGAACTGGAACGCACCCTTTTTGCGGAGGCACATCGAGTACAACAACCAGCGCAAGAAATGGGTCTTGCCGCGTTCGCTCTTACCGACCAGCACAAAAAGCTGGCCGGCCGTCGGGTCCTTGGGGTAGAAGTACTCGACATTGCGCGAGAGCTGTTCCGGGTCCTCTGGCAGTTCTTCCTCCTTCTCGTCTTCCTTCTTCTCCTTCTTTTTCTTGGACTTTTTTTCCTTTTGTTTCTGGATGTACTCGTCTATCTTCTCCTCGATCGGCTCTTCTTCCTCCGCGTCGTTTGGCGCTGGCAGGGCGCCCAGCGGGCCGGTATTGTCGTCCATGACCCTTTTTTAGATGTCGTTGAGCGGTAATTAAATTTTTTTATTGTCTGGTGCTAGTTTTGTAAACACAGAGGATGCCTCCCTCTTTCTACACCACGGCGCCATGGATGCGCCGGGAAGACAAGGAGAGCCTGTCGCGCAAGCTGACCAAAACAAGCAAGCCGTCCTGGGTCGACAACAAGCCAGCTGTTCGCGGTAAACAAGCAGGGCCCACGGGCTACGCGGGCCAGACCGACAAACAAAGGGCCCAGAAGACCCGCGACATCATGAAGTGGGTAAACCCGAACTGCACCGGGCTGGGCATCCTGCGGCCGCCCTCCCCGCCACCTCGCGCCCCGCTTCACCGCCACCGCCACACTCGCGCCCCGCTTCGCCACGCCACACTCGCGCCCGCTTCGCCCTCGCCACCGCCCTCGCGCTCCGCCTCTCCGCGCGGCGGGGCGGCGGTAGTGGCAGCAAGGACGAAGGTAGCGGTGGCGGCGGTGGCAGCGGCAGCGGGGACGAAGGCGGCGGCGGCGGTGACGGTAGTGGTAGTGAGGACGAGGGCGGCGGCGGCGAGATCGACTGGGACGCGGGTGGTGACGGTGGTGAAGGCAAAGAGGAGACGACGCTCCGCCTCCCGCAGACGAGCAACCACTCGTTGAGCGGGCCGTGTCGCCTCAGCCAGAGGAGCAGCCAGACGGCGGCGCCCGACCACTGCCCGACCAATCAGGGCTTATAGAAGAGCTGCGACTGCAGATCGGCCAGCTGGAGCAGAGGATCGCACACAGAAACGACACATTGCAAGCGTACAGACGCAACGATCGGCTTCTTGCAAGACGTTCGAGTCCGCCAATGCGATGGTCGCGTTTGCACGGGAGGAGGCAGATAACGCAAGAAGTCTTGTGGACGACATGAATGCCCAGTACAAGCAAGCATTGACTGCAACAGAGGAAGAGGTCGAGAGGCTGCAAGGCTCTTGGCGGCGCTGGCATGGACGCCGAGAAACGCAGGCAAGCAGAGGCGCGCATCGCTGTCCTCCAGCAGGAGCAGGGCGGCTGGCAAGCGCAGATACAAGAGGCCGAGGAACGCGCCAAAACACTGGCCAGACAAGTCGAAGAAGACAAGGAGTTCACCGAGAAGCAGCAGGCCACCTTAGCCGAACAGAAGCGACTGAACGAGGAGTTGGAGAAGAACCAGACCAGCCTGCGCGAGGCCCACGACCGCGCGCTGGCCGAAAAGACGAAAAGGCCAGAGAGTTACTGGACGCCAGGACAAAGCTGCAGCAAGAACAGGCGGCCACCAACCAGCGCCTGGAGGAGCTCAAGAGCCAAAGAGAGGAGACAGCGAGAGAACGCAAACGAGCCAACGACCTAGCAGCCTACGTCGCGCGCCTGGAGGCAACGATCAAGAACAATGGAAACGACGGCAGGAGGATCGTCGACGTGAGCAACCAGTACCGACAATACACCGAACACCTCACCGCCGCCGCAAAGGGCCGTATCGACGAAGCAAACAAGAGGATCGCCCAGCTGCAGCAGGCGGGCCAGGGCCTCCAGAACGAATACAATATACTCGCGCAGCGGATGGTTATAATGCAGA
>WBZZ01003240.1:0-5000 GCA_019918135.1 Paulinella micropora
AATCAATCGATTAATCAATGAATCAATCAATAAATCAATAAATCAATCAATCAATCAATCAATCAATCAATCAATCAATCAATCAAATCAATCCAACCAATCCAACCAATCCAACCAATCCAACCAATCCAACCAAGCCAACCAATCCAACCAATCCAACCAATCCAACCAGCCAACCAATCCAACCAATCCAACCAGCCAGCCAACCAACCAACCAACCAACCAACGAACAACGAACCAACGAACCAACGAACCAACGAACCAATCAATCAATCAGTCAACCAATCAATCAATCAATCAATGCATCCATCTGCAAATACCTGTTTCTCTGTCCCACACAATTCCCGCAACTCCTCATCACGCGCGCCTTCAGGTGCTTTCTCACACTCCTGCCGAAATTCACAACAACACACACACACACACAGACACACACACACACACACACACACACACACACGCACGCACGCACACACACACACACACACACACACAAACAGACAGACAGAGAGACAGACACACACACACAAGTAATTCAACAAGACATGTGACATTACACAGGATTGCATGACAGAACAGAACATAGCAAAAAAAATATAACGTTAATATAACGTCATATAACGCAGCGTTAACGTTACGCAAGCCCTCATGACGCACCCCTACAGGTGTCTTCTTACACTCCTGTCATATGGTACAACATGACATGACATAACATGGCATATCACAAAACACAACATAACTCTCTCTCTCCCCCCCCCCCTCCCCCCCCCCCCCCCTCTCTCTCTCTCCTTACAGGCGCTTTCTCAAACTCCTGCCGAAGTACATCAAAACAAGGTGATACAACATGCCATTAT
The DNA here is from genome assembly GCA_019918135.1 of Paulinella micropora. Lineage (NCBI taxonomy): Eukaryota > Cercozoa > Imbricatea > Euglyphida > Paulinellidae > Paulinella > Paulinella micropora. The sequence goes on from WBZZ01003240.1 coordinate 852, forward strand.
AACGAAAACTAACGTAAACATAACGTAAACAAAAATAATGCCATAAAATAAACATACTATACACACACCTCGAGCAGGCTGAGTGTGCCGGCCAGTTCGGCCCGCAGCTTCTCCACGCGCCGAACCTGCCCGACCAGCTCCTCCAACTAAAAAAGCAAAATTGCCAACAAATTCACCCGGAACTTTTCACGATCTTTGCGGACATTTTTTTTTTCTTGCTGATTTCTTCATGTTTGCCTGCCGTGACCACTGTGTGGTTTCGCACCCCCAACCAAAAATCTCAGGGTACAGAAGCCCTAAGCATGAGAAGAGAGGCAAAATTGTGGTAGGTTTCCGGGAAATCACCGCAAATATCGCAAAAGTAGAGACAGAGCGCCGCAGAAGCAGGTGGTTTGCATTCAACCCGTATATACCGGATATAATTTTGGCCGAAACCGGCCGAGTTTTGTTAGGTTTTATCACCACCCCAGACTGCCCGCAACGGGGGCAACGTATGGACGGAGGCAAATTGTGGTGACTTTCCGGGATATCACCGCAGATACCGAATATTCGCTGCGTTCGCTTCCCGTCTTACTTGTTAATCTGTCTACTGTGGAATGACAGACTGACCTGTGACATGCGTTGTGCCAGCTGCGTCATTTCCTTCTGTGTCATGCCGGCTAGGTCCTGGATGGACGGAGAGAGAGAGAGAGAGAGAGAGAGAGAGAGAGAGAGAGAGAGAGAGAGAGAGAGGAGAAAATAAAGATAGGTAGGTAGATGTACATATAGATAGAATACATAAATATCGATGTATAAATACATTCATAGAAAGAGAGAGAGGGACGGTGTGTGTGTGTGTGTGTGTGTGTGTGTGTGTGTGTGTGTGTCTGTCTGTCTGTCTGTCTGCCTGCCTGTCTGGGGGGGGGGGAGAAGAAGAAGAAGAAGAAGAAGAAACAGGACAACAACAACAAAACAACAACAACAACGTCAACAATGTCAACAACACAGCAACAACAACAACAGCAACAACAACAACATCAACATCAACAACAACAACAACAACAACAACAACAACAACAACAACAACATGAACCTTGGTGGCGAGTTGCTCATACTCCTGTACTCGACTGGTGGCCACCTGCCACGCCTTTTCCGGGATGCGACCGCCACCGCCCCCGTCTGTTGAGAAGGCCCGCCAGCATGGAAAGCTAGACAGACTGTAGCATATAGGTAGATGAGGAGGAGGAGGAGGGGGAGGGGGGGGAGGAGAAGGAGAGAAGGAGGAGGAGGAGGAGGAGGAGGAGGAGAAGAAGAAGAAGAAGAAGAAGAAGAAGAAGGAGGAGGAGGAGGAGGAGGAGAAGAAGAAGAAGAAGAAGAAGAAGAAGAAGAAGAAGAAGAAGCAGCAGCAGCAGAAGAAGAAGAAGAAGAAGAAGAAGAAGAAGAAGAAGAAGACTAGAAGAAGAAGAAGAAGAAGAAGAAGAAGAAGAAGAAGAAGAAGAAGAAGAAGAAGAAGCAGAAGAAGAAGAAGAAGAAGAAGAAGAAGAAGAAGAAGAAGAAGAAGAAGAAGAAGAAGAAGAAGCGCAGAAGAAGAAGAAGAAGCGCAGAAGAAGTAGAAGCAAAGCAGACGAAGCAGAAGCAGAAGAAGCAGAAGAAGAAGAAGAAGAAGAAGAAGAAGAAGAAGAAGAAGAAGAAGAAGAAGAAGAAGAAGAAGAAGAAGAAGAAGAAGAAGAAGGAGGAGGAGGAGGAGGAAGAGGAGAAGAAGAAGAAGGAGAAGAAGAAGCAGAAGAAGAAGCAGAAGAAGAAGCAGAAGAAGAAGAAGAAGAAGAAGAAGAAGAAGAAGAAGAAGAAGAAGAAGAAGAAGAAGAAGAAGAAGAAGAAGAAGGAGAAGAAGAAAAGAAGGAGGAGGAGGAGGAGGAGGAAGAGGAGAAGGAAGAGGAGGAGGAGGAGGAGGAGGAGGAAAAGGAGGAGGAGGAGGAGGAGGAGGAGGAGGAGAAGAAGAAGAAGAAGAAGAAGAAGAAGAAGAAGAAGAAGAAGAAGAAGAAGAAGAAGAAGAAGAAGAAGACGAAAGAAGAAAGAAAAAAGAAGAAAGAAGAAAGAAGAAAGAAGAAAGAAGAAAGAAAGAAGAAAGAAGAAAGAAAGAAAGAAGAAAGAAGAGGAAAGAAGAAAGAAGAAGAAAGAAGAAGAAAGAAGAAAGAAGAAGAAGAAGAAAGAAGAAGAAATAACCGTGGGGCGGAGGGGAGCGCGCGACAGCAAGGCCGACTGATGCGAGCCAGCGCGTGCCGGCACAACTTGGACACCATGCGCCTGCATCGATTGTATGAGACGTAAGTACTACTACTACTACTACTACTACTACTACTACTACTACTACTACTACTACTACTACTACTACTACTACTACCACTACTACTACTAGGCTAGGCTAGCCTAAAGGAAAATATCTAATATTTCTTATTCAGCTAACGGCAAAAACGATAAACTATTACTCCTACTACTGCTACTGCTACTACTACTACTACTACTACTACTGCTGCTGCTGCTGCTACTACTACTACTACTACTAGCACCACCACCACAACTACTGCCGCTACTACTGCCACTACTGCCACTACTACTACCACTACTACTACTACCACTACCACTACTACTACTACTACTACTACTACTACTACTACTACTACTACTACTACTGCTACTGCTACTACTACTACTACTACTACTACTACTACTACTCTACTAGGCTAGGCTAGGCTAGGCTATTAGAGGTAAGTGTTTTTTCTTATTCACTACTACTACTACTACTACTACTACTACTACTACAACTACTACTACTACTACTACTAGGCCTAGTTCTTCGATTTAATGAAGTTAATTGCAACCTCTGGTCATCCATAAACGTCGTACTACTACTACTACTACTACTACTACTACTACTACTACTACTACTACTACTACTAGGCTAGGCTAATAGAGGTAACTGTTTTTTCTGTTTCAGCCAAATAGAAATACGATAAAAATAACTTGATAATGATACAGAGTTTGTTGTCATAACTACTACTACTACTACTACTACTACTACTACTACTACTACTACTACTACTACTACTACTACTGCTGCTGCTGCTGCTGCTGCTGCTACTACTATTACCACTACTAGTACTACTAGTACTACTAGTACTACTAGTACTACTACTACTACTACTACTACTACTACTACTACTACTACTACTACTACTACTTCTACAACTACTACTACTTCTACTCTACTACTAACTACTGCTGCTGCTGCAGTCTGCAGTCTTACTGCTGCTACTACTACTGGAACGTCATGTAGTCTCATGTAATATGATATGTATAAATAAGAGAATTATAAAACACAGATTATAATTATATCGTAAAAAATAATTATATAAAATAGTTTGAAAAAAGGAAAACACTGCGAGCGGCCCTTAAATTCTGTTCACTGCACACGCGGAAGACATGTCACAGGCGCTATAAGACCATTACATATGGTATGAATCGTTTTGCTCATTTTTAGGCATTCTTATTTTTGAAAAAAGGCTAGAGTCTGATATGCAACTACGCTGAAGGTTACCACCTCGGTTAATTTAACACTTTTTGCAGTATTAAGTGTTGGTGGTCCTCTTGAATAAATACGTATTCTAAATAGAAGAAGAAGAAGAAGAAGAAGAAGAAGAAGAAGAAGAAGAAGAAGAAGAAGAAGAAGAAGAAGAAGAAGAAGAAGGAGAAGAAGAAGAAGAAGAAAAAGAAGAAGAAGAAAAAGAAGAAGAAGCAGGAGTAGGAGGAGGAGAAGGAAGAAGGAAGAAGGAAGAAGGAAGAAGAAGAAGAAGAAGAAGAAGAAGAAGAAGAAGAAGAAGAAGAAGAAGAAGAAGAAGAAGAAAAAGCAGAAGAAGAAGAAGAAGAAGAAGAAGAAGAAGAAGAAGAAGAAGAAGAAGAAGAAGAAGAGGGGCTAACGATTTGTATGGATGACCAGAGGTCACTTGTAAAAGTAACTTCATTAAACCAAAGGCAAAGGCAAAGAAGAAGAAGAAGAAGAAGAAGAAGAAGAAGAAGAAGAAGAAGAAGAAGAAGAAGAAGAAGAAGAAGAAGAAGAAGAAGAAGAAGAAGAAGAAGAAGGACTATCTACTCTGCGAACAGCAGAATGAATCT
>WBZZ01003240.1:12500-87500 GCA_019918135.1 Paulinella micropora
AACAACAACAACCATGATAACAACAGCACCAACGACAACAACAACGACAACAGCAACAGCAACAGCAACAGCAACAACAAAAATGACGACGACGACGACGACGACGATGACGACGACGACGACGATAACGACGACGATAACAAGAAAAACAACAACAACGACGACGATGACGACAACAACAACAACAACAACAGCAACAACAAAAACAACCACAACAACCACAACAACAACAACAACAACAACAACAACGGCGACGACGGCGACAACCACAACAACAACAACAATAACGACAGCAACAACAACAACAACAACAGCAACAACAGCAGCAGCAGCAGCACACAGTAGCAACAAAGAAGACTGGCAATAACAAATGCAGGTGCAAGAAGGAAAGGCGATATTATGTGAAGGATCTTGAATCTGCCTGCACTTGAGAAGCTCTTTAATCCTGCACAATGTGTACAATAACATGATCATTGACAGATAATGACTCACTATCAATTTGAATCGTTACATCGGACGGCTCATATCATTTTATAATTTAATTTCAAATCAAGAGAAACTTATACCTATTGTATATATAATACTGGGGACGGTAACTTGAATATTTAGCATTATCAATGATTCAAGTGGATAATATTCTGTAGTTGTGTAACACCCACGGTATACTACATCGTTTATACGCTATTGGGGCTTTACGGGAATTTACTCTTGGAAGTATTTTCTTGTTATTAAATGTAATTTAAGATGAATTCTTATTACATTTCCGGTTCTGATTAATATATCCGGTTTTAATGTTGTAGTAGGATAAGGAATATGGAGGAAAAGCTAGAAAGCTTGGACCCCTATAGGACCTTAAAACCTACATTTTACACTTAACCGTTTACCGGCGTGGAGAGGGTTATTCGGATGCAGAATACACAGTTGTGTAGCATCCATATGGAATAACCTCCCACATTAATAGCGTTGACTCGATCCTTCTACAGTACATGTAGTAACCGTTTGAATTTTTGGAAAAAGGTCACGGAAAAACCGTGAAATTTAGCCTTTTTCCCGTGACTGGGAATTTATGGCTAAATAAGGGAAAACGCACTTATGTGTTGTGGTTTGTGGTGTGTTTTGGCATTTGTGCAGGTTACGGACGTAACGCATCATGTCAAGGAACCAGTCAAAGGGACACTCCGGTTTGACCGGTGTTTTCCCTCTGGCTTGTTGTTTGGGTTCATTTCTGACAACCCTTTCTGTAATAGAAGTGGTCGTTAGTAGTGAACCAGTTGTGTTCAATTATTAAAATTCCTTTGTTACTTTTTCATTGAGCTCGTAAGGGTAGACCTCCGGTCTTAATACATTTGGAGTCCCTTTGCCTTTATCGAACTCTGGAAAATACAAATTTTGGAATTGGAAACGACGCACTCTCCGGGGACAATCAGTCACTGTTGTTGACTGAGTCTTGGTGAGAAGTGCCAAGTAGCTTCTTGACAATCAGTACTCAGTACTGGTTGTGCGAGACAGTGCTTTTAGTTGTTACAGGGAAGGGAAAACAAAAAAGGTGGTAAGGAGGGTTTTGGAGAAACAGGGAAGAACCCTGATTTCGAAACTTGGACCTTGACACCTTGGAAATCAACATGTCATCTGGAGTGGTATACGATCCTTACAAGGACCCGTGTATTAAACCACTGGAAGGAAAGGCTGTGGGGGAGTTTCTACAACATGTAGCAGCGGACTACATAGTAGACTCCAAAGAACAGCATCTGTTTTTGGAACACTTTGTCCCTTTGGCAAGTAAGTACAAAGACAGACCAAAGGACAAGGAGGTTTACGATACGGTGAAAGCGGAGTCGGGTAACTTGGCACGATGGGGCTACGATCTAGCCAATGTTACCTTCACTGGCTATTCACCTAGTGAACCTAAGCTCAAAACTTTGGTACCCATGCAGGTAAGGAGGATGGTAGCAAGGATGTTTGTGTCTTTGCACCTACAGATGGTGGGGCACCCAAGGTTTGAGAAGGGGGATGAGGATTACTTTCCAACTCCTATTCCTTCTGAGCAGTTTGATGTCCAATTCCTGATGACGGGAGAGGAAGCTAAGGACATTTGGAAAGAGGAATGGTATGAGGCAATCAGAAAAGATCCTAAGAAAGGGGATACCTTTGAGGTGGGTATGGCACAAGCGTTCTTCAAGGACGAGGTGTACCCCATGGTTGCTACATAATGTCTTCCTCAAGGCGGTAAGGAATTGGGATACCGCAAAGGACAAAATGAAGGATGCAAGATGGATGAAGGACACGAAGGTGTGGGGGAAAAAGACACCGGACACCTATGACCTCATCCATATTGAAGGCTTCATGGGAAAATTGGAGCAGATGACGGAAAAGGGCACGTTGGCTAACAATGCTAACAGGGGTCTGCGTGATCTGCTAAGGGAAGCAGAGACAGCTGCACTTGCAACAACCAAGGACAAGGATGCTACGGCTACGGTGCCGGATGCTAAGATATTGCTTGTTGTAAGGGAGCAGGCTCACGAGGCCATGTATCGATATCTCTTATACCTCAAAGAGGTGGCAAAGGCCATTGAGGTTTGCGTGGAAAGGTACACAATATGGGAAGAGAGATATGCGGTCATCAAGAAAAGGGATGAGGATGATCCCATAGATCCTGTGTTTCGATATGAACAGGAAAGGAAGAGAATGCCGACGTTTCTCGACAAGTTCTCTCCTGTTGCATTCGCTCCGGGGTCAAGGGGGATAAAAAACCGGCGATATGGTTTACCCGACAAGTAAACTGTTTCCCGTTTATAACCTCACCTTGGTTGCGTAAAGCGATCAATTTGCTCTGTAAGTTTATGGGGGAGAGCAATTTTGAATCGCCGATGACCTTGGTTGATATTCTCCGACAGTGCACGGACACTGATCTTATGGAGCACTTTACGGTGGAGAGTATCACAAAAGGGATGGGCAAGGAAATGCAGGAAAGGGATGTTTACGCGGACACGGGGTCTGTAAAAATGTCCAAACTGCACGCAATGATGCACGCTCTCATTGCTTTGCTCGTACTTCACGGAAGTCATTGGGATTTGACTAGTGAGGTCATGCTGACAGGGCATATTTCCACAGTTGTTGGAAGTGCGTGGGCAACGTCGAGCAAGAAGCCCATGAGGATCAAGGGGGCGTTTCGGATTGAAATGGAGAAGCTGAAGGCGGACAATGCGTTTTTCATCAGCCTCAAACGTTTCACCCGACATGTCATGGCAAGGATCTATCAGCACGATCCATGTGTGTTCCGAGCCATTGCAAAAGGTTGGCCGGATGGTAAATGGACGATTAACATCCCGGACAATGTCGATTTCACGACAGATGCGTCCCCGGCATGGAAAACATTTGCGGATGGATATGCAAACGGAAGGGAAATGTGGAAGGACTTCCTAATAGCAGAGAGAACGTGGGAGGATACGTTGGTCTCTGAGGGAGGGATACAGGCGTTGGCAGCGGTAGCGAGGACCCAGTTGGTTGATCAACCAATGGGAAACGCAAATGCCATTCAGTCGGGGGGAAGGACTGTAAGACGCCGTATCCCTAATGTTCCTAAGGGGGGTTATGGCAAACCCTTCCGTCAAAAGGAACAGGAGGAGGAAGAGGACGAAGAAGAAACTAGCGAGGAGCATATTCCTCCCTCTAAGGGTTGGGGTGCTAGTTCTTCTAGTTCTTCTTACCAGGGAGGTCGCAAGCTTTGCTTCGACTACTACTTCAAGGGCTACATGTGTCCCAAGAAGGAGGCTTGTCCTGGCTTACACTCTGACAAGGAGGCAGATTGAAAAACCTGGAGGGGCAGTTGACCGCTGCAAAACAAGGACATTCCATCTGGGAGATAGTCAGAGCCATCCGCAACAAAGACGAGTTGGTTATAAAGAACAAAGGGGTTCGCCAGCTGGTCAGGAAGCGACTGGAGGAATGGGATGAATCAGTCAAGTCCTTGCGGACGGGAGGTAGCCGTGGTAGCCGAGGTGGCCGTGGTGGCCGTGGAGGGCGAGGAAGCCGTGACCGCGGGGGAAGCTTCAGGGGCAAGAAGCGATGGAGCGGTAAAAAGGAAGGATGCCGGCCCTTCAAAAAGGCTAAGGTGGCGGCTGCCTCTAAGGATGAAGCGGAGTCTCCTACGTAGAGGAAGTCTCAGAGGGAGCCCAACTTGGTAAACACCAGTTGAGAGACGAATGTGAGGGGGGGGGGGGGGGGGGACGGGTTCGTCAGTCGATACTGATGGGGATGTTGTCATGCGGCAGATGATCAAGCCTTTCGCAGCGAGGACTTTGCCGAAGACGAATAGGCGGGGAGGCTGGAAGTCAAGGCAATACCCGTAGGTATCCCTTCTCACGAGAGTCAGAAGTCTACTCATGGAATGGATGGTTCTGTGATGCAGAAAACGATTGGGGGGGGGGGGGGGGGGTAAACGTGGTGACAAAAAGGGGGACGGAGGGCCCGCGAAGGCCAGACAAGTCCATATTACTAATAAAAAATTTGTTACTAACGTACCTCGAAAATCACAACCTACTTTAAATGTTTTACCGGTCCCGACGGTAAGGTTCGAAAAGAAAGTTTCTATCATTCCGGAGCCTGATTGGAAGGCGAAGCCGGTGCCTTTAAGGGTGAAGAAGGTCAAACCCGTAAGGAAGGCTGCGGATGGAATGAAAGAAATGGAAGCCGGAAAATTGAAGGCTACTGCTTTTGATGAGGGCTACATTAAGAGTGGGCTGTCGGATCGGAAAGATTTAAAGAACAGTTTGGTTCTTTTATCTGACTTGAAGGAGCGCTTAGAGGCTGTCGATATGCCGGAACATGCGTTGTGCATTACTCAGGTCTACTGTGTGGATCTTGAGAGTGCATGCGATGTGGCCAATGATACGTTGGCTAATATTAATATCGCAGGAGCGAGCTTCACAACGTCCAATCGGGCGTGGTTGGATAAACATATGTTGCCGATTAAAGGAAGCATAGAAGGGGTGAATGGAAAAGCGAGGGCGGAGGTTACGGGAACGATGGTCTTGACCATTGAACTCTACTCCGGTAAGTCCTTTGACATTCAGTTCTATGTCTGTCCTGAATATTCGGGGGGATTGCTGATCGGGTTCAAGCAGCTCAATAGGATGGATACATTAATTGACTGCCGGTCGGGCTTGGTGCACTATGGAATTAGTGAAGATGACGCGGAAGATATGGTTAGGGGGCGGACAGCTGTCCCTCTCTTTCATACGGATACTTACGCGGTATCATTCACCAAGCTAGGGGCGACAAAGGAGGATGACCCACATGCAATTGCGCGGGGCGCAAAGGTGCAGTTGGTTATACCAAAGCCATATCAGCACCCAGCACTGGACAACTATTACAAGGATTTCAAGCCAGAGTACCGCGGGCATGCGGGAAAGGCGAAGAAAGTTGTTCGACGTTGGGAAAAGGCAACGGTGGAGGACTTAATTCAGGGCCGGTGTGCTCAGATTATGGCCTGCGCTATGGAAGAACTTAACATGGAGGATGAGGCAGGGATGGACAGGTTCAGGGGAGGAAAGAAGGGGCCTTATGTGTTCCTTCAGAACCGATACTGCCTTCATGCTAAAGCATCACAGGCCAATAGGCCCTTGTTTGAACCATTGATGTCGTTGCGGTTGTCAACAGGTGGAACGGAGGATGAAATTATGGATTTTGTGGGGAACATGTGGGGTGACAAACCTCTTTGTCCACGGAATTCTGGGGAGACGGCGAAGTTGCTCACGAAGTATTTCGAGGGTGACAAACCGTTCTCTATGGTCCTACCGTTTCATAATAAGGCATGATGGGCGGGTGAGGTTTTGGACCGGATGATGGATCACCCGATCCCAGTGCCATCTAGAAAGCAACATTTGGTGATTGCTTGTAGATTGGGTACTAGGGAACAGGGGTTAGCTTATCGAAACTCACTTAAGGGGTGTGACCTTCAGAAGATACGGGAACAGGCGTTCACGTGCTTCACAGGGTTTTACACAAAAAGGGCGCCCTATCCAGTATGCGATGATTCTGGATCGAATGGCAAACCTTGGGAAATGGGATGAGTTTTCGGAAGTCAAATACCATCAGAAGGAAGTGGAAATGCCCTCCGAGGATGGACTGGTGGAGGATGCGTGGTCGGACATGGCTGAGGCGCCCGAACTTAAGAGTCGGAAAGACGCTCAGTCATGGGATGACAGGATGGCTCAAATGCGGGCGGACTGGAAGGGGAATAAGGAAGATCTCAAGTGCCTTCATGATGTGATGGCCAAGGAAAAAGAGATATTTGATCCGCCTAGACCGGGCACGGTCAAGCATTTTGAAGCTCATTTCAGGAAGATTCCTGGGATGAATATCACGCATGCCTCTAGGAGGTCTATCCTGGGCCGGAAGGAGGAGAGCATTGCCCAGGAAAAGGCAGAGGAGCTACAGGCTGATGATTTCACGGAGTTTTCAGACTCCCCGATTTCGTCACATGTACGCATGGTTCCAAAGCCGGATGGGGCACTAAGGTTTTGTGTGAATTACTATCGGGCGAACAAGATCATCAAGGGTGAGCGGTATCCGCTGCCTAAGATCGATGACTGTATGCGCAAGTTTAAACACGCAAAATTTTACTCGGTATTGGACCTCAAAAATGGGTTCTGGCATATCCCGCTCAGTAGGAAGAGCAGGTGGCTTACAGCGTTTGTGGTAGGGATGACGCTATACCAATGGAAGGTATTGCCAATGGGTTTGAGGAACTCGCCGGGCATATTTCAGGCAGCAATGCAGAAGATGCTGGGGCGGCAATTTGAGGATGGAAGGGCAGGTGGGTTTATGGAGAAATATGGGCAGAAGGCAGAGGATTACGCTTTCTGTTACATAGATGATATTATTATCTACTCCAATACCATGGAGGAACACCTAGCCCACATCCAGCATGTTTTCCGACGGGTGAGAGAGTTTGGTCTCAAGGTGAACTTGGACAAGTGCCAGTTTGCCACCCGACAGGTTACATACCTAGGATATGATATCTCGAATGGGACGGTAGCGATTGCGGGTAAAAAGAGGGATGCTGTGGAAGGCATTAAGCGGCCTCAGACGCGATCGGAATTATTCTCCTTCATTGCGCTTGCGCAATATTACAGTCAGTTCTTTCCGAATTGGTCGGATACGGTTAAGCCGTTAAGAGAGCTGTACTTGAAAGGCGATTTTCGGGAATGGACGCCTAAACAGGAGGAGACGTTCGAGTTCATTAAGGAAATGTTGACTTGTGATCCCAAGTTCAACAAGGACTGCATCTTGATGATGCCGGATGTTGACAAACAGTATGTGCTAGACACCGATGCGTCTAAGTACTCGGTCGGGGCGGTCTTAAAGCAATACGATGATAAGGGGGTCTTACGGCCGATCATGTACTTGAGCCGAAAGCTCAATAAGGCAGAACAAAACTACTGTACAAGGCAGAGGGAGGCCTTGGCTGTGGTTTGGTCGTTTATAAAACTCAGGGAATACTTATGGGGGTCACGGGATATCGTGGTAAGAACGGACCACCAGAATCTTATGTGGTTGATGACGAACGATTGCACAGGCAGGTTGGCCAGGTGGCAAGCCTTGCTGTCGTGTTATGACTTCACCGTCAAGTACATTCCCGGCAAGAAGAATATTGTGGCTGACTCTTTGTCAAGGGTCAATTACTCAACACCGTCCGCATGTTTGGCTGCGATGCAGCAGATGGACGAGTTCAAGGATTTGGCGTTGAGGAAGAATCAAAAGGATATCTTGCCGGCGAACATGATCTTCTATGCCAATAAGGCTCACCCAGGCTCTAGTCGGAAGGAGTCTGGGGTGATGGAGGCAAGGAAGGGGGAATATAAGAGGGTCATGTTGTCTCAGTTGGAACGGGAGGTTGGCCAAGCGGAGTGTTGTACGGAACACTTTGCGGAGGAGGCTGTGCAACACCTAAGGGAATATGAGGCTGAGAAAGCCGCTATTCTGGATGAGGATAAGGTGGAGCATGAGTGCTACTGTTGCCTGGGGCACGCGGCACCGGCCGTCCGAACCTACGTGGAAGACCCGGGCGGGGAGACGGCTCCAGAGCCGGAGGTGACCTCAATGGAGCCGGGGAAGGCTATGGAGAGGTCGGAGCCGGACTCCAGACCTCAAGTGGGAATCCAGGTAGAGGACGGTACAGTGCGTATCGCGTCCGTGGAGGCCTGGAGACAGTGCCAGATTGCCGATGGGGAGTACAAGGACTTGATCCGGTACTTCATGGCAAAGGACGAGCTGTTGCTGACGGAGAGAATCCGAACACAGCTTAAGACTCTGGCATGGCGGGATGGTCTCCTGTGGTATATGGGCAAAACCGCGGAGACGGCCAAGAACCCGGAAAAGTGGGTTTTGTGGGTCCCAGCTAAACTGAGACAGAGATGATCTACGTAGCGTCGCACGTGATCCCGTTGGTTAATCACCCGGGGGTGCAAAGGACGCAGTGGATTATCAAGCGGAGGTTCTGGTGGGAAGGAATGGATAAGTTCGTTAAGGAAAGGGTCAAGGGCTGCACGACCTGTCAGATGAACAAACGGCACCCAGTGGAAGGAAAATCCCGGTTGGGAAATTTGCATTGCTGGAAAGGCTCTTTGAGTTCCTGCATGTGGACCACGTGGGACCGTTGCCGCCGGTGGGGCCGGCGAAGGATAAGTTCTTGATGACGGTCATTGACAGGACGAGCAATTACGTTTGGGCGATACCAGTGCCTGACACAACGGCGGAGACGACAGCCAGGGAGCTGATCGATCGAGTCCTATGTGTGGTAGGGGTCCCCAAGACGATCTGCTCAGACAAGGGGCCAGCCTTTGACAACGAGCTAATGGAAAGGCTCGCGAACTTTTACGGGGTTCACTGGCAGTACGTTACACCGTACAATCCGAGGGCTAATGGCAAGATTGAGCGGGTGCATAGACCACTCAAGTCGGCTCTAAGGACCTACTGCAAGAAGAGTCAGCTCTTGTGGAGAGAGGTGGTCCAGAGCTTTGTTTTCGCTATGAACGCGATGCCATCGAAGGCTCTTGGAGCGAGGGCGGAATGTAGATCCCCATATCAGGTGGTATACGGGCAGGAGCCAGTGATGCCCCAGCACTTGGTATATCAGGATGGGCCTGGGCTTATGATGGATGAGGATGAGCTGTGGGGGGTTCGTATGCGTGTGTCCATGGAGGCCATGCAAGCGGTACGGCAAGCGAGGCTGGCGGAACAGACCCGTCAGCTGAGCAAAGAACCCTTGGAACAGGACTTGTCTATGGTAACCTATAAGCCGGGTGACATTGTCATGTTGTATTACCCACAGGTTCCGAAGGGCATATCTTCAAAGATGTTTGTCCACTGGAAGGGGCCTTATCAGGTGATGCAACAGACTGGGCCGTTTAACTATCGGATACGAGGCAGGGGGGAGAACAAGATTGTCAATGTTCGACGCCTCATCAAGTACGATCCGTTTCTCATGGAGAACGAGACGCTCCAAGAAGCGCTCGTCAGGGAAAAGGGGGAGTTTCAAGACCCTCCTAAGTTGGGAACGGATAAGGAACCCGATGGTGGGAAGCCCGGGGACCGAAAGGGCCAGGAGGGGAGGAAGGCACGGGCCCCTGAAGAGGGTGTCGGCCAGATAAGCTCCAAAGGGCCTGAGGTTGGGAAAAAGGGGTCAGATACAAGTCGCAAGCCACCCACAGAGGCGGCGAAGAGGGCGGCGGATAATGATCTGATCTACTCGAAACCTGGAAGTAGGCCGGGTAAACGCGGGAGGAGGGATGTGCAGGCGGGCCGGAGGAGCCAGTGGTGCCCTCGCGGGTGGACGTCAAGTACAAGTTATGGAAGGAGGGTAATGAGGCACTAGAAATGACATGGGTTCTGGGTCGGTTCTATTTGGTCAGGTCCCCGACTAGGTTCGTTGCAAAGGGAGACAAGGATACTCTCTTTGTGATGAAGGTTGTGGGACTGGCAGAGGACTCGAGGAAGACTCGATCGTCAAGGAGTGCGCTCAAAAACCTTCCGCCTATGCTGCAGTTTTACCGGTCTTGGGATAAGGATACGGTTGACAACCGGATGTACCGCGAGTATGTCCCGGTATGGTGGGATGCTGCAAATAGGGAGGTATGGGATGCCAAAATTGATCCAGCCACACGGAAGGGTGACAGGGATCACGAGGCATGGACCATATCAGCGTGGCCGAGGGGAGTGCTTGATTGCCCCTTCGAGTTGCACGACGGGCACATTCCACAGAAGGTTTGGGACTTGCTCAAGCAAAGCGGGCTTGACTTAAGGCTAATCGGGGGTGCACATGCAACGGAAACGGTGCGGGGGAAGAAGCATCCGAGCCTAAAGGGATAAGGGGCATCCGGGATGCAACTTTAAAAAAGAAGGAACGGAAAAGCGGGTCGGAGGGCAGTTGGGCACACATTGACCATAGTGTGTGGGATAAACAGTACTGAGGGTCCTACTCAACTTTAAAACTTTACGGGCACAGTACAAGGGAACTCGGCGAAAAAGCCATCGTCGTTTTAAGGGCTGGACTTTGGGGTTCGGTCAATTCGGACTTCAGGGCCAAGGCACCATTCACATTTGACGGATTAGACAGGGTCTGGCTGGTGGTCGGCCAGACTATGGGTCTGTGACTTCGGGAAATCGCGCGCGTAGGGTTGAAGACGTGAGCTGGTCGAGTGCCATGATTCACGATCTTCGGGCAACAATAAATCTCGGAACTTAGCCCACATGAAGCACAAGCCTTTAATCTGTTGGATGGCTCTTGATAAGATTTGATCAGGGGTCGAGCTAGGGTAGCTCTTGGGATGGTGGACAATGGGCTGGGATTCCCCAAAAAGCCGGTACTGACGAGATTATACGAGATGTAGTCTCCGGTGGTATTACTCCAGGATTGAGATCCGAGCGATCTCAAAGGAGGGGGAAGGGGTGCTATGTAACACCCACGGTATACTACATCGTTTATACGCTATTGGGGCTTTACGGGAATTTACTCTTGGAAGTATTTTCTTGTTATTAAATGTAATTTAAGATGAATTCTTATTACATTTCCGGTTCTGATTAATATATCCGGTTTTAATGTTGTAGTAGGATAAGGAATATGGAGGAAAAGCTAGAAAGCTTGGACCCCCATAGGACCTTAAAACCTACATTTTACACTTAACAGTTTACCGGCGTGGAGAGGGTTATTAGGATGCAGAATACACAGTTGTGTAGCATCCATATGGAATAACCTCCCACATTAATAGCGTTGACTCGATCCTTCTACAGTACATGTAGTAACCGTTTGAATTTTTGGAAAAAGGTCACGGAAAAACCGTGAAATTTGGCCTTTTTCCCGTGACTGGGAATTTATGGCTAAATAAGGGAAAACGCACTTATGGGTTGTGGTTTGTGGTGTGTTTTGGCATTTGTGCAGGTTGTAGGCATCACCCCCCGGATAGCCGGTAAAAAGTACCTTTTCCTGGTGACAGGTGCACCAGCTTGTTTTTCAGCATTATTTGTCCGGATTGGACCTGATGCCATTTTATTCCTGGTCTGTTGCCGTTTTCCTTTTTGGCTTCACTGAGCTAATACAACGAGACATCATTCTCATTCTTGAGGACTGTGTTTGGTTGTATTACCGACTTTTTTCCGAGCTATCGTTGGGGGCATTACATTTGGAGTCCACATCACTAGCGTGATTTCTTTCTGCTTTGCCACACAGGCAACAGAGTGAATCTTCACTGACCTGTCTCACACGGGGACGTCAGACGAAAACAAATACTCCAACACAGCTCCCTCATAACTCTTTCACAAAGCAAATAATTTGATTGGTCTCAAGCAGGTGTCTCGTACCCTCTAGCCCAATCAGTATCTGTGTGCTCACAAGGAGATATCAGATACAAACTCTCTGTCGTTCTTGCTGTTCTCACACAGAGACCAAGAAGAAGGAGGTGGACAGAAGAGTGAAGGAACACACACAAAACACAAACAAGCATAGGGACAGGAGCACAACACTCTACCCTTAAAAAACGAGGAGGGACGGGGGGGGGGGGGGGGTGAGTACAAGCCTCCCAACCTCCCCGCCCTTTTTAATTTTGCCATAGTTTGCCATTTTTGCCATATTCGTTCATATAAAAGAGATAACAGCATAAATCCCCGTTTTTACACATACCCCCCAAAAAAGCAAGGAAACCGGGGAACGAAAAAAAAGCAAAAACCAACCCCCAAAAAATCTTGGGGTTTAGGGAGAAAAATAAAAAAACGGCAGTTTCGTCCGCAATTTACGACATACCGCATTGCGATGACCATTTCGGCCCTTTGGTCCCCGAAATAAAAAAAGGAAATCTACAAATCAAAAATTACTTTTTTCTTTTTGTGTCGTTTGGTTTCAATTATGTTTTCTGGTTGTATGTCTTCTTTTTTTAACTGTTGCTTTATTTTCTTCTCCTTCGTTATCTCTTGAACTTGTTCGTTAATTTGCTTTTCATCATCAACTGGCTTTTCAAACTTAGTCTTTAACAACTCACGGGGGCTAACTAGTTCTTTATTGGATAGCACAATCTTAAATCCATTTCTACCCAAAACCGTATATATCTCTTTGACCAAGTTCGTCCGCCTTTTGAAAATAGATTTCGTTGAACTTCCCGTCTTACCTTATCGCCCGGTTCAAATTCGTTAATACTTTCATCTCTTTCAATTTTTTGTTTATTAGTAGCTTTTCCATTTAATACATCAATTGGTCTAGCTTTGATTGTTGGATGAAAACGATTATTGTAAGCTTTTACCATATCATCAATGTATGAGACCCAGTCAAAGTTCCCATTAGTTTCAAATAGTATGTCAAACCACCTTCTAATAGTTCTAATGACTCTATCAACTATTGTGAGTGCTTTGTGGTCTCCTACTTCAACTGTTCTGTGTTCAATGTTATGTTCATCAAAATATTTATTAACTGCTCCTTTGTATTCTCCTCCGCTATCTGTTGTAATGATTTCTGGAATATATGGAATAGATTTTAAACCAGTATATACTTCATTCGCAGTTTTATTTTTTAGCGGTCTAACTTCTAAAAATCTACTATTAGTGTCAATCCAAACCAACATAAAAGCATATTTTTTATTACCTGGTTTATCTTTTAACTTAGACATATCCGCCAAATCTACAAACACTTGTTTCAACGGTTTATCAGCCCATATCGTATTCCATTTCTTACTTTGTTTTTTCTGATAATGTAGTTCTAATGCCTGTTGCTCTTTTAGTTCTTGTAATTCGTCGTCCATCGCACCTCCTAACACCTAATACTTTATCCTTATATATTAATCTCCATTATTTTTTCCCTCCATCTTATATAACTATGGATATAAAACTTTTCAATGCCGACTGTCTTGACCAGATACAAAAGATAGAAGAAAAAGTGAATCTGGTTGTTGTTGATTTGCCATATGGGCAGACTGCTTGCGAATGGGATAGTGTCATAGACTTAAAGCGAATGTGGTTAGAACTTAAAAAGGTATGTAAGCGGAACTGTATATATGTTTTCTTTACAACTACCAAATTCGGCTACAAACTTATTCAATCTAATGAGGGTTGGTTTCGTTATGACCTCATATGGGAAAAGAGCACCAAAGTTGGTTTCTTATCTGCTAACAAAATGCCACTTAGAAAACACGAAATGATATACATATTTGCCGATGATGGTGTAGATTTAGATGTATCGCAGAATTTAGGACTTCGTGAATACTTCGGAAAGATTAAGAAACATATAGGAAAAACAAAAAGCAGATAACAGAAGAATGTGGAAGTGTAGCAGGTAATAATCATTGTTTTTATATATCAAATACTCAGTTTGCTTTACCAACAGAAAAAACATATAATCAATTCATAGAGAAATATAAGATAAACGAAATGGAAGGTTTCAGAGAGTTTAAAGATTTAAAAGCAGAATGGGGGTGGAAATACACATACAACCCGCAGAAGACAGATGGTAAAGCATATACAGCGATAAGAAAAGGGAAGGTAGGTATTTACGATATAAAAAGAAACGATACATATAACAAAGGCGACCGCTTTCCTCATTCAATCTTACAATTCAACAATCCATCCAAATCGCTTCACCCAACACAGAAACCAGTTGAACTATGCGAATGGCTAATTAAGTCATATTCAAACGAAGGCGACTTAGTGCCAGACTTTACGATGGGGAGTGGGACGACAGGCATAGCTTGTATTAATACTAAACGACGGTTTATTGGTATTGAGAAAGATAAAAACATATATGAAACAGCGAAAAAAAGAATAGACGAAGCACAAATTAATACTTAATGACACCTAATGCTTTATCCTTATATATTGCTCTTTCTTTTTTTTCTAGTTCAAAACAATAATTAGAACAAAACTCATACATATAAAACCAATCAAAACTATCATCAATTGCCGTAATCTGTCGGTTCGCTAAACACAGAGTTAATCCACACACATAGCAACTAGTGAAGTCATACATACGATGATTATATAGGTAGTCCATAATGTGTAAGCGAACATCTAACGGTAAATTTTTTATCTTGTTCATTATATAATAATATGAGATTTTCAAAGTCAAGTGTAAAAAATAAAAAATATACAACTACTACACCAAAAGGAAAAACAATTCATTTCGGTGATGTCAGATATGAGCATTACAAAGACCGCATAGGACTTTTTTCGCATCTAAACCATTTAGACAAAGAAAGAAGAAGAAATTACAGAGCGAGAGCAAAAGCTATAAGAAATTCAAAAGGTGAATTAACATACAACAATCCAGAGTATGCTAATTACTATTCTTATCATTATTTGTGGTAGTTTCAAAATTTAAGAAATATCTTTGAAACATCATTGTTTTCTTTCTTTGACTTCTCTGGTTGTCCCGCATAAACATTGACATTAACACGGCCGGTCTTCTTCCCTCCCTTCTTAGGCTGTTCTTCCTCACTTTCGCTTTCGCTATCATCGCTCTCGTCTAATTCAGGCAGTTTCTTTTTTATCACTTTCTTTTTTTTCTGTTTAGTCTTCAATTTCATCTTGGATATTTTATCCGCAATGATATCTACGAAATCGTGTTCTACTTCCTCATCCGAGCTACTTTCTTTAATCGGCTCGCCATCTCTTCCATCAATCATATCCTTCGCCAACTGTTTCTTAGTGATGTGGTCCATCTTTTCATCATTGGTCATTTCTTTCGCATTCTTCGCCTCTTCCTCCGCTAGTAATTCCCTTGCCCTCTCAATCTTTCTTTGCCTCGCATACTGCTTCTTCATTACAGTAGCTTTTTCAAGATTTTTTATGGCAATCTCTCTATTTCCTCTCGGCATTTTCGGTTGTATATCTAACCAAAAATAATTTTTAATCAGTTTAATTATTATCCAAAATATATACCGATGAGTCAATACAAAAGTTTATTAGGATTGAATGAGCTAGCTGTTGATAGTCTAAATATAGCCAACCTTGATTTAACGAACACAAATATTATTGGCTTAAACACTGATAGAATACCAGAAGATGCTGACCCTGTAAATCTTTATTACACTGACGGACGATTTGATACACGATTGGCTACCAAATCAACAACAGACATTAAAGAAGGAAAAAATCTATACTACACAGAGCAACGAGTAAGGGACAACGACGAAGTCAAAGCCTCAACTCAACACCGCTCTAATACTTCTAATCCACACCAAACCAGTTTATATAATCTCATAGACACTAACATATCCGCACCAACGGTCGGGCAATACTTAACTTATAATGATGTGGATGGTAAATGGAGGAATACAATCATTGGTTCAATTGACACACTCTCTGATGTAGTCATTACAGCCCCAATTGCTATGAATAGTTATCTAACATATAATTCAATAAACTGGGTAAATAAAACATTTCCAATAAATGTGGATGAATTCGGCAATATTAGTATGGGTGGTAATTTGAATATAACGGGAGTTAATTTACTAAATACAAAAGATGTTGATACTTGGATATCAGAGCACGAAGACAATAATGATAAAGTGTCAGCAGACGGCTCAATTAATACACACAGCGATGTTTTAATTACAGGCACACCAGCCGATAACCAACTACTCATTTATAGCACAGGACAATGGAGAAATACAAACTCACCTTTTCTTAGATTAGACGGAACCGCGAATATGACGGGGGCACTAAATATGGGAGGATTTGCTATTTCAAATGTCGGTAATGTTGATGGTATTGATGTTTCTGCCCTTGATACAGCCGCGGTTAAGTTAACAGGAGACCAAACCATAACAGGGAATAAAATATTTGCTACTTATTTGGGTATAAAAGATTTAAACCCATTAAACACGGGTAAGTTATTCTTCAACTATAATAATAACGCGGGCTCTATTTATTTGTCGGAGGTAGGTGGAGCAACGGGCTATCCACTAAGCATTGTTGGTTCTTCCATACTTCTTGCTTCTACCACGGGGGGTGGAATAACATTAACTAGCAATGTTTTAAATTTTAGTGGCACAACAGCAATCAGCGGACTTCCAGCACCATTCTATGACGGCGATGCTTCAACGAAGGCTTACACTGATACGAAACTAGCAAAGGACGGCACAGTGGCTATGACGGGCAGTTTAAATATGGGAGGATTTAACATAACAAATGTAGGCAATGTTGATGGTATTGATGTTTCCGCCCTTGATACCGCAGTCGTTAAATTAACAGGAGACCAAACCATAGCAGGAATTAAAACATTTAGCAGTGAAATTAAAGCAAATGCGGGGATAACAACAACAACATTAACAACAACCGATAATGTGGTAGTAGGAGCAGGCAAAAGTGTTTTTATTGACAGAAAAGCACTCGCCAACAATAAATTAGTCTTATGGGACGGAGGGACACTATCAACAACTGCGTTTTTTGGATTTGGTATTGCTAGTCAAACTTTGGTTTATAATATTAATGCTTCAACTGATAGTCATATATTTTACTATGGCGGGACAAACGAATTATTCAGGATTAACAATGGAGAGGTTAAGGCTTCAAAGGTAATAACCGCAAGTGCGGGAGTATCAACAACCACATTAACGGCGAGTGGGGCGATAACAGAGAATGGCGGACTAAATATGGGAGGGCAGAGTATAACAAATGTGAATCTTGTTGATGGTGTGGATGTTTCTGTTCTTGATACTTCGGCAGTTAAAACAACAGGAAACCAAACCATAGCAGGAATTAAGACATTTAGCAGTGCCCTTGAAATAACTGGAAATTCAACGAACAACAAAAGGATCATTCGGGGTTTTTAACTCCACAGCCAATATAGGAACTATCGGATGCCTTGATATGGGCACTGGCGTAAATTATAACTTTGAAATAAATGCGAAAAAAAATAAGTTTTATTATTGATGGTGCGATTGTCGGTTGGGTAAATGCTTCGGGGCTAGATTGTAATAGTAGCAAAATAGCCAACCTTGGAACTCCGACATTAGCGACGGACGGAGCGACAAAAGGGTATGCGGACACATTGGACGGGCAAAATGTAAAACTAACAACAGACCAAACAATAACAGGAAGTAAAACATTTAATGGTGCGAGCACTGTGATAAAATATCTAACTTTAACGAACAATGCCGATTTTAATAATCAAACTATCATTAATGGTGGAAATATTACATATAATGGGGCTCGAATATTAAACCAAAACGGAGGAGACATATTCTTTTCACAGACATCGGGTGATTGGCAGTCTTTCTTATATACTTTAAATACTGCTACAAGCGGAACCGCCGACCAACGAGGCTACCTATTTACAAATGTAGCATTTGATGTAAAAGGGGCAGGACTTTATATTTCAAAACTTTTGGATAATAAAAGTGCTTCGTCTGACATTGTCCGTTTTAACAATGCTGGCGGTATGCGCTTGTATGGTGCTTTGGATATGAACAGCAACAACATAACGAGTGGTGGAACCATAACGGGAACTACATTAACGGCAACTGCTGGTATGACTACAACAACATTAACAGCGAGTGATAAAATAACAACAGCATCAGGTAAGCCGATAATCATAGGCAATACAACAAAAGGAGTAGGAGCAACTGGTGGCTTAGAGTTATATGGAATTGCGAGCGACCCCGCGGGGCCACATATACAGGCAATAACAACAGCAGACAACCATCCAGTTTTTCAAATGTGGAATTATGCTCATAATGATATTACATTAGGTTTTGATGCTTATGTGTCGGGAGGGGTATGGAAATCATCTTCTGCGACATCTAACTTTTTAATACAAAAAGGCACTAATCTTCTTTTCTATTATAAATCAGGAGTAGCGGTGGGGAATAATGTATCGTTTAATGTCGCGATGGACATCAGTAACACAACGGGCTTACTAACGGCTAGTGCTGGTATATCAACAACAACATTAACAACGAGCGACAATGTGGTAGTAGGTGCTGGCAAAAAAATATTTGTAGATAGAAGTGCGTTGGCAAATAATAAATTAGTCTTATGGGATGGAGGAACGGGTTCCACGACTGCTTTTATTGGATTTGGTATCAATAACAATACATTGATTTACAATGTTAATGATGTGGCTGATAGTCATGTGTTTTATTATGGCATAACAAACGAATTATTTAGAATCAACAACACAGCAATTACTGCTTCAAGGTCAATAATTCTTCCAGTAGCTTCCAGCGGTTCTTTAACAATAAGACAAAGACCAAGTCCGAATACTATGGATGCACAACTATTTTTTAAATCGGGAGGATATACGAATTATGGCATAATTGTTTCTACAACTGGTTTGCTTCACGCTTGGACTACTTCAAACTCAACAGGAGAGCCGTCTGGCACTTATAATTATATTCCTCTAAATGGTGCTTGGACAAACTCCTCGGACAGGAGATTAAAAGCAGATATTAAGACATTAGACTGCGGTGATTGTTGCGAGAAACTAATGAAAATAAATTGTTGTTCATATTATTTGAAATCAGACGAAAAGAAAGAAAAAAAGAACCACGGATTTATTGCGGACGAACCCCCGCCGGAACTGTTCGGCTGGCTGGGGCGCGCCGCGTAGCCCCCCCCGGGGGGGGGCCACCAGGGGGGGGAGGGCGTCCGGCGGGGCCCGGGCTAGCTACGAGACTGGGCCCCGCACGTGCCTGTGAATAAAAAAACCTGGCCTCTAGGTGCACTGCCGTTGCGCTCGGGGATAACCTCCCGCCGGCGGACCGTCGGTCGCCGCCCCCGGCGGGGCGGCCTGGGGTGAGTGAGGACAGGCCGGAGAAAAAACCCACCCTGGCTGCCTGTCGTCTCCCTGGAGGGAGAGGGGGGAAGCTTGGCTCAGGGCAGGCCCCCAGAGAGGGCTTCGACCTCCTGAGCAAGCTGGGCGAGAGTGCCAGGGGTTAGCAGCTCCTGTCGGCTGGCCACCTCCTGTCGATCGGGCGGCAGGACCAGGCACTCTCTGCTGGCCGGGGGGAAGGGCTTTTCCTGTCGGGTGGCACGAGTGGCCGGGCTTTTCCGGCCCGGTGGCATGAGTGACCGGGTTTTTCCTGTCCGGTGGCATGAGTGACCGGGTTTTTCCTGTCCGGTGGCATGAGTGACCGGGTTTTTCCTGTCCGGTGGCATGAGTGACCGGGTTTTTCCTGTCCGATGGCACGAGTGGCCGGGTTTTTCCTGTCCGGTGGCATGAGTGGCCGGGTTTTTCCTGTCCGGTGGCATGAATGGCCGGGTTTTTTCCTGCCGAGTGGCACGAGTGGCCTGATCTTTCCGGTCGGGTAGGTATACACGTTTGGCCGGATAGTGGCACTGCCCTTTTCGTTCTCCCCTCTCCCCTCTCCCTTCTCCCTTCTCCCCTCTCCCTTCTCCCCTCTCCCTTCTCCCCTCTCCCTTCTCCCCTCTCCCTCCCCGCTCCCGAACATTGCAGGTCCCGGCCCAGGTTTCTTCATTATGGCGGTCCGGTGATGAGTGCCACCGATGGCTTCTTGGTCGCTGCCGCAAAACTAGGGGAATTTCCTTGACTTTCTAAAAAATTAATCCCACTACCCTAAGTGTCCTCATAGTAGGAATCGCACTTGTGGGTCGAGGCCGCTCGGAGGTGCCACCACTGGATGGATATTCCCGGATATATATATATTGGTACTACCGGAACGGCCGGCCCTTTTCTTGAGCACAAAAAACCAACGCTTTTTACGGGTAAAAGAAAGAGAAAGAGAATATAATTATTTCCTTTTTATTTCGATAGGTAGGATTAGTCCGATGCCAATTTGTACCTATACGCAGGCCTGCTGCCACTAGGCGAGGCGCGGGCCGGCTCTGGCCCACAAGTGCGATTCTTGCTATGAGGACACTTAGGGTAGTGAGATTATTTTTTTAGAAAGTCAAGAAAATTTCCCTGGTTTCGCGGCGGTGACCAAGAAGCCGCCGGTGGCACTCATCACCGGACCGCCATAATGGACGAAAGCCTGGCGGGGGGCCTGCACAATGTTCGGGCGCGGGGAGGGAGAGGGGAGAAGGGAGAAGGGAGAGGGGAGAAGGGAGAGGAGGGGGAGATCGAAAAAGGCAGCGCGCCTATCCGGCCCAACGACTCTACCCACCCGGCCGGAAAGATCAGGCCGCGCGTGCCACCCGGCCGGAAAGATCAGGCCGCGCGTGCCACCCGGCCGGAAAGATCAGGCAGCGCGTGCCACCCGACCGGAAAGATCAGGCAGCGCGTGCCACCCGACCGGAAAGATCAGGCAGCGCGTGCCACCCGACCGGAAAGATCAGGCAGCGCGTGCCACCCGACCGGAAAGATCAGGCAGCGCGTGCCACCCGGCCGGAGAACTCAGGCCGTGCGTGCCACCCGACCAAAAAAGCTGGCCTTTTCCTGCCATCCGACCGAAAAGGCTGGCCTTTCCTGCCACCCGACCGGCATCAGGTGCATGCTGCTGCCACCCGGCCGGCCAGGGGGAAGCGGGAGAGGGGGTCTCCGCGGGGTTTTGGCGCGGAGAAAAAAGTAGGGAGGGGCGGGGTTGCGCTGAGAGGGGGGAGAGTGGGGGGGGTGGACGAATTAACTACTAACAGAAAAAATTTCCTCCTCCCCCCCCCGCCACAGTCTACACAGTGGCCCCCCCTGATATCGAAGCCTGCCAGAAAGTCAAGGATAAAACAGACGTAGGCCTGTCAGCTAAAAAAACAAAAGCCGTGCTTCTTCTCGTCTACTGTCTCTCTGTGGTACTGGCCCACGCTAAGCTAGCCTTGACAAATGACGCTATTACGTTTGGCAGCGCCAACATTACGTACGGTACTAACCAGGTACTGTTGGTAGACGGAATCAGCGTGCGCGACTTGGCGGCCAAACTAGCGGCGCTGAATGCGACAGTAGCCGCGCAAAGCCAGCACATCCGCGAGCTCCAGGAAACTGTGCACACACAGCGACTGCGGCTCGAGGAACACGATGCGCAACAATCGTGGGTTCAGAACTTCAGCCAAAAACTCGAACGACACTTCCAAGTGCGTGACAGACTAGAATGGTCACTAGCAAAGAGCGTGGGATCTCGCTACAGCAATGCTTGGTATTCGCTAGCGTATGGCGGCGGAATGTTTGTAGCAGTAGGCTCCGGAAGTTGGAGCAACGAGTCTGCGATGTCTTCGCCTGACGGGCGGAACTGGACAATTCGTCGCACACCGGTGGGATGTAATTGGGCAGATATCACGTTTGGCGACGGTCTGTTCGTGGCAGTGGGGTATAAGGGCGGCGCCGGCAACCACGACGGCATCATGACCTCGGCGGACGGCCAAGTCTGGCAGCCCCGGGGGGTGACGCGAACGGGTGATTGGAATGCAGTCGCGTTTGGCGCTGGCGTGTTTGTGGCTCTGGGCTCAGTGTCGCTGGGTTTGAATTCGGCTGTTCGGGCCGCAATGTTTTCGGCCGACGGCCTATCTTGGATCGACGGCAGCCTACCCGCGAACTTTACATATTCCTTTTACAGTTCTGTTAGAGCCATTGCTTATGGACAAGGAATGTTTGTAGCAGTTGTGGAAAGGGATCCTCCGACAGACGGTGCGCCTAGATCGGGAGCCTTGCTGATGTCCATGGACGCCGGCAGAACGTGGCAAATACTGACAGGAGGAATTTACGACAATCACTGGTCAGATATAACATATGGGGGAGGCTTGTTTGTTGCGGTGACTAATTGTTACAAAGACGGGCGGACTTGCGCCATGGCTTCCTCGGACGGTCGGAACTGGGTTTTCCAGGTGCCTAGCTTTACCACGGGGAGCGACGTTCGTCTCCAGGGTGTCAGCTATGGTGAGCCCGGACTGTTTGTGGCAGTTAGTTCGGAGAGCGATCGTGTACTGACATCACACAATGGAATTGCGTGGGAAGTACAAGCAATACCCGCCAAAAATAATTGGTGTGCTATAGCCTATGGCAATCATTCCTTTGTGGCACTGGCCGTTTACGCTGATAACCCTGGCTCCGTGCTAGTGTCACTGTTGCGCGATCCAGGCAACGGTCTGTGCCTGCCTTCGTTAGAAACATGCACGCTGTCAACCTGAGCTTTCTTTTCCTGGCTAGCCGAAACGTTGCTTCCAAACAGCAGGCTATTAGTGGTACGTCAGAGGGCTGGTGATTGGGTGCCATTCGGGCCCCGACCAGTTTTCGCGTTTGCTAACCTAGCCCCGTCCCTAGGAGGCACTACCCGTAACTGTACATTTATTTACCGAACATTAAACTAAAAATTGGTGTCCAAAACTGGGCAGCGCAATGAGAAGCTGAGCGGTCCTTTTATTCTAGCACACTGCATATTTCATTGCCCTTCCTTCTTCTTACTTTGTACAAGGAAAATGCTTGAGCTTTTGATTTGGCAAAAGCTGTTAACCACGAGAAGAAAAACCCTTTTTAGGTCTCGTCCAGTGCCCAGCAAGGCTCAGTCTCGCTTAGCTTTTACGTCAAGCTAGGGAACACTGCCGCCTCCTCGTCCGAGAGCCACGCGGGCAAACCTCCGGCCAGCAGCGGGGTTTGCACGCGTGAGGGCGAAAGCGAACGCTTCAGTCTGCGCTCCAGGTAGTCGCATAACGCGCGTGGCTGTGCTGTCTCGCGCTGACGCGGTTCGCTCGTTGCTTCTCTTCCGTAGTTTGTTCGTCCAGGTCGGCCGTCTGCCGACAATGTTCTTCTTTCGCCAGCTCTTCCCTGAGATTTTCCTCTTCCCCGTGCCAATTCTGCTCTCTGACGTTCCCGCTCCGCTGCCCCACAGAATCTGCACGGCGGCCCCCCCTTGGCGCTGGATTTTTGATCATGCAGTGTGTAGTCCATCTGAGCGAGATAGTGCACATTCCCTGCATACACTTGCAGAAATAAAACCCCGGTACAGAATTCGATCAAACTCACCACTCTCCGCTTCCGGTCCAGTATTGTTAGATCGGGCTTGTATTCAGCTTCCTCGGGTGTTAGCCCGGAAAGCCCTGTCGCACCCAACGTACAGTACTCCGCGGTGCATTGCTCGAAGCAGCGTTTCCTGCGGCACTCCGGCGCTAGTTTGGCTGCGCATGCGGACCACCGGAACGTAATCCTCGACAGCTGTGCCTGGACCAAGCTCCTGGCTTCTACTACCCGTGTAGCTAACTCCTGTTCGCGTTGTCGCTCTGCTTGGGCCCTCCTGGCCACCTCCCGCTCGCGCTCTTGCTCGGCTCTGGCCCTGGAAGCATGCGCTGCTTCTTCTTCGGCCAGCTTAGCTCTGCGTTCCTCGGCTTTCTGAGCTGTGCAGGAGGCGCACCAGCCCTCCGACACGTGGCGTTTGGTGTCCTGCAGTAAAAAGCCAGCCTCACCTTTCGGAATTTCAGTCGTGAATTCTATCTCTACTGCTACCGCGTGCGGGAACTTGGCGTAGGCGTGCCAGTGCCGCGGCTCTTTCCGACTGCTAACGAAAACTTCGACGAAAGCTACTACTGTTTGGTTCTGATCTAGGATTGTCACGTCGGGCCTTAGCCTAGTCTCTTCCGGGGACAAAGCCAGCTCTCGACCACTCACGCCCAACATCTGCTCTAACACCACGGTATTCCCTGCGAAGCACCGCTTCCGGCCACAGGTTGCCCCCAAAGCACAGTCGGACCATTTGAACGTGATTTCGGCCAGCTTGGCTTCGATGAAGGCCTTGGCCAGCAAATGGAGCTGGCCCTCTCCATGGCCGCTACTCCCTGCGCCGGGCAGGTGGGAGAAGTGCGCACGACGTTTACCGTCTCGACTCTCACGTTTCAGTGTTAGAGCTTCGTTGCACTGCGGGCAGTACAGTTTTTTTTTGAAATCCGCCTGGCGCTGCACATCTTGGACCGTGACGAGCCGTTCTCGTGCGGAGTCTTGCGATTGTTGCCATGACGCTAGCGGGACTAGCAGGTCTTGTATATTGTTCCATCCCAACTGTGCGGCTAGCGCCCGCGCCAGCATTACTACTTTTTTGTTTCTGCCTGCTGCTACGGACGTTGGTTCTGGACAAGAGGGTTAGGCGCGGAACCCCTCCCCCCCCCGTTAGTGTCGCCTTCCCCCCTTTCAGCCACCGTTATTGTTCCCCCCCTCTCCCATAATTAGCAGCCCCGTCGCCTTTCCCCCCTCTCTTCCACTCCCCCCCCCCACACACCGCCTTTTCTCCTGCCTAGTAGTTCTCAGACAGGAAGAGGGGATGAGAATGTACGCTGCGCGGGGGGTGCCACCCCCGGGGAGCGTACGCAGTACCCGCGAAATTTGCAGGGATACGGTAGAAAAAGGCAGCAGCTCGGCAGCAGACCCTATCAGAGGCTGAAAAGGGTAGTTCGCAAAACATAAGATTTAATATCGAGGACTTGGACGAAACTATTCTCAATTGATCTCGTCTATATTTATGTCGCTTGCTGTGCGCAGGCGGGAGGAATTAGCGTGTATTCACCATCGGGGGTTTGAGTGGCTAGGACGCATGCCTCCTCAATTTGGAAAGCAGTCCTGTTTGGAAAATTGTCAGGGACTATTTCGTACTTGGAAAAATCTGTGTGTCGCCCTATTGAGCACTGGCCCTTAGGATGAGCAGGGTTCATGATTCGCGTCGTCAGCGAGCACGGCAGTATGATTGGCAGAACATTCTTCGCTGCACTCAAGGCTGAGCGCAGTGGTAATGATCCATCTTGGGCTACAAATAATTCAAGGACGCCCGGACGCGGGATGCACTTTTTACAAACCACTCGAACCCCCGCGCGTAGCGCCCGCAGGGCTTGCGTGATTTCCCCGGTGTCTGGCTCTATCGTGGCGAACTCTAGCACACGACTGTTCCAGCTGTCGCGGCCGAGCCCGGCGCCCGGCCAGCCCTCCGCGCAGCCGCCGCCTACGCCGGCCTGGCAGAGGAAAGGTCGGCGTACCAGGAAGGCCAGTCGGTGTGGCAGGAACAGGCACTCTCCTGTCGGCCGGGGGGTGGTCTTTTCCTGCCGGGTAGCAGGAAAAGTCGGTCCTTTCCGGCCGGGTGGCGCGCAGGGCCAGTTTCTTCCGGCCGGGTGGCACGCAGGCCCTGATCTTTCCGGCTGGGTGGCACGCAGGCCCTGATCTTTCCGGCTGGGTGGCGGGAAGTGCCAGTCTTTTCCGGCCGGGTGGGTATACTCGTTTGGCCGGATAGTGGCACTGCCTTTTTGTTCTCCCCTCTCCCCTCTCCCTTCTCCCTTCTCCCCTCTCCCTTCTCCCCTCTCCCTCCCCGCTCCCGAACATTGTGCAGGTCCCGGCCCAGGTTTCTTCATTATGGCGGTCCGGTGATGAGTGCCACCGGTGGCTTCTTGGTCGCTGCCGCAAAACTAGGGAAATTTCCTTGACTTTGTAAAAAAATAATCCCACTACCCTAACTGCCCTCATAGCAAGAATCGCACTTGTGGGTCGAGGCCGCTCGGAGGTGCCACCGCCGGATGGATATTCCCGGATATATATATTGGTACTACCGGAACGGCCGGCCCTTTTCCCGAGTACAAGAAAACAACGCCTTTTACGGGTAAAAGAAAGATAGGGACAGGATATAATTATTTCCTTTTTATTTCGACAGGTAGGATTAGTCTGAATGCCAATTTGTACCTATACGCAGGCCTGCTGCCACTAGGCGAGGCGCGGGCCGGCTCTGGCCCACAAGTGCGATTCTTGCTATGAGGACACTTAGGGTAGTGAGATTATTTTTTTAGAAAGTCAAGAAAATTTCCCTGGTTTCGCGGCAGTGACCAAGAAGCCACCGGTGGCACTCATCACCGGACCGCCATAATGGACGAAAGCCTGGCGGGGGGCCTGCACAATGTTCGGGCGCGGGGAGGGAGAGGGGAGAAGGGAGAAGGGAGAGGGGAGAGGGGAGGGGGGAGGGGAGAGGGGAGATCGAAAAAGGCAACGCCTCTATCCGGCCAAAAGAGTATATCTACCCGGCCGGGAAAGACTGGCCACTCGTGCCACCCGGCCGGTAAAGACCAGCCTTTTCTGCCACCCGACCGGAAAAGCCTGGCCACTCGTGCCACCTGGCCAGAAAAGACTGGCCTTTCCTGCCACCCGGCCCGAAAGACTGGCCTTTCCTGCCGGCAGGACGTGCCTGATCCTGCCACCCGACCGGCAGGAGGGGTCCGTTCTTATCATCCAGCCGGTCAGGGCCGTTAGGTGTCCGGGGCTGGCTCTAGCAGGCCAGAGGAAGGGGGTCGTCCGTGCGCGGTGGGGAGTGCGCTGTAGCCCAGGTCTGGCCGCTGGTAAGAATACACGAGGGCTACGTGCTGTCGGTGGTAGGCGTCGAGGGCGGGCAAGAGCTCGGAGCCCCCGCGCGAGAATCTAATCAGCGCGTGGCCGCCACGCCGCAAGGCCAGGCGGGCGTCCTGGTGCAGCTCGTGCGCCTGGCGCCAGCCGCAGCAGGCCTCCCGGGCCCCGCGCGGCAGTCTGCGCTCGAGCCGGCGCCAACACTGGCTCCGCAGCCGGCCGCAGGGGTGCCAGCTGGGCGACACCA
This sequence comes from Paulinella micropora, assembly GCA_019918135.1. Lineage (NCBI taxonomy): Eukaryota > Cercozoa > Imbricatea > Euglyphida > Paulinellidae > Paulinella > Paulinella micropora. The sequence continues at coordinate 39,470 of WBZZ01003240.1, forward strand.
GGGGCTGGCTGTGCAGTCCTTGCACGGCGTAGGCCTGCGCCGGGGGGGCGCGCCCGCCCCTAGGAAAGCCCGCCGCTAGGAACAGGCGCGGCAGCGACTCGCCGCGCCGGGGCTCGGGGACCGCCAGCCGGACTAGGACCGGGGCCCCCAGCCCCACTGCGGCCCACAGCGCCGGGTACGGGCGGGCCCGTCCAGGGGCTTGCCACAGGCGGCGCCGGGCGGCCGGCCCCCCGCCGGCGGCGAGCCGGACGACGTCGACGGCGGCCACGGCGAGGGCGCGTCCGGAGGCTATGCGCGACAGGCGTGCCCCGACGCGCAGGCTGGTCGCTAGCGCGGACGCTGGCAGCTTGGCCCCGGTGGTGTCTAGGGCGGCCCAGAGAGTCCGGGCCTCCTCCCGAGACAGGATCTCCCGGAGCCCCCGCCGGCTGGCCCGCCACAGGCAGGCGTCCAGGGCCGGCTGCGGGGCCGGCGCCCGGCGGTGTGCTGGCTGGTCCGTGGTCGTGGGCGGCGCCCGACTGCGTGCTGGCTGGTCCGTGGTCGTGGGCGGCGCCCGACTGCGTGCTGGTTCGAGCATGTTGGTGCGCGAGGAAGTGTGTATGACTCAAGATCGTGGCGTGGGCAAGCTCGCCCCCGGGGGGGGAGGAGACTCGCCCCGGCAGCCACGCGGCTAGGAGAAGAGGGGGGGGGGGCTCCCCCCCTCCCGGGACCCCGAGGGGCGTGCGCGCAGCCCCCGCCAGAGGGGAGCCACCCCCCTCGCTGGCTGGCGGAGGGGGGAGGAGGCGGCGCCCCCCTTGCCCCCGGCCGCGCGCCACAACCGGGGGGGGGGGGGGGGGGGGGCGCCGGTGCGGCGGCCGCCATGGGGGGGGGAAGAGGGTGCAGGGCGCGGGCTTGAATAAACAAACCTTGGCGCAGACTGCCTAGCATGTGAATGTAAACACGCCGGCGGGGTGGTCGCCGTCTGCAAGCTGCTGAGAGGGTCAGCATGTCAGTCCCGCGGCAACCGGAAAGGCAGTGAGACAGCTGCGTCACACAGATTCGTATCTTTTATAAAATTAAGAAAGAAACAAGCTATTACATGATGCGTCGCCTGTTTTCAGGTGTGTTTAGCACCGCTATCACTCTTTGCTCGAGTTGTGGTAGTAGTAGCGGAAGCACCTACCAAGGGCTGGTCGCCCCGCGTCCGGGGAGACGGTTTCTGCCATTTGGGCCAACTAAGAAAGGTATCGAACGGCGTCACCTGTAGGTACTGCAGCTGTCTGACTACAGCACCCGCTAGACGAGTCGCAGTGCGGTCGAACGGGACGCAAAACGTCTTGTCATGCGACCAATCAACGAGCGGGTTCCCGCTGTATCTGCCCTCACAAGACAGCACAGGGTCCAGCTCGGTAGTGGGGCCAGCGGCTTCTTTGCAGGAAACACAGTAGGCCTTTATGCTCTTGCCCAAACAATTAGGTATTCCCTTAGTATGTGTGCTTGTGTTAATTTGTTCGTCGGGAAAGCCGAGGGGCGTCCAGCACTTGCGACAAAAACCCATCTGGCTGATTGTAGGTGTTCGCTCCGCCGGACTCCAATAATCGGAGCTTTTTGGCAGTGTTTCATACAAAACGCCCTGTGAAGTCACTGCGTACTTGGTTTGTACTTCCAGAAAATAATAGCACGCCAAGGACTGCAGTAAGGTGTGTGGAAAGCCCGTTCTGAAATACGACAAGATTACACAAAAGGCGTCTGGATCCAAGTCCAAAAAAAGTGCCTCGCGTGAATCACAGCGCACGACTGATGACGGCGCCAAGATTTCTCGAAAGAAGACGCTGCGTGCCTGTAGGGTTTCGCCACGGGCGCGTAAGATAGTACCCCCGACGTCAAGCGTGATGAGTCTGCAGTTGGGCTCGAGCGGTGGTTCCGTTAGGGACGGCGCGCCGCCTGCGTGTCCTGCCTTTATCTCCCACTTCGTCAACAACTCATTAAATTCATCAAATGACTTAGCGCTCCAGGGATCTTTACCTTTGTCAGTAGCCATGCTTGTGTTTCTTTTCAGAATTCAGCTTTTGGAAAATGCAACAGAAGAAAGATACGAGACAACCGAACGCCAGGCGATAGCACCTGCCCCCCCCCCCGCCGAGATGGGCTGCGTGCCGTGCGGCACGGGGGAGGGAGTTTGCGTGTGCGCGCCACGGGCTGGGGGGGCGCGGGGGGGAGAGGAGGGGGGCCTGCGGGGCGCTGGCCGCGGGGGGGGGGGGGAGTTCCCCCTTCCTTCCCTTAGCGCTGCACCCCTCTCCTGCCTCTGGTCGGTCTCTGCAGCCTGGCGGCCGGGAGGGGGGGGGGTTGCGCAACAGAAAGGGCACCGGGGCGCTGGGCTGATGGCGGACGACCCCAGCCCGAGCGCGGCGGCCCTCGACGAGGTGATTGCGGCGCAGCTGGCCCTGGACGAAGAGTTCGGGCGCGAGGAAGAAGCCCGGGGCCAGCGCGGGCCGTACTTCGCGACGGTCGAGGAGCAAGGGCAGCTGTCGCTGGCCTTTTTGCAGGAGGAATTCCTGCGGCACACTGCCTCGGTCGAGAGCCTGCGGGCTTTCGTGGTCCACCAGGCGCCGCTGCTGGTGGAGCGCCTGTCGGCGCAGGTCCATTTGCGCCAGGTGAGCCAGGCAGAACTCGCGCGCTTGCACCGGAAGAAGAACCGCAGCAGCGGGCTGCGTGCCGCGCTGCAGGGCTGGCTGCAGGCGCGCGAGCCCGGGCCGGACGACGAGGTGAGCGTGCCGCACCTAGTCACGCTGCCCGCCCGGCGCCTGGCCGGCCCCGCGCCCGCCCGCAGGTTCGTGCTGAAGCTGCAGCTACGGTTCGATTCGTTCGAAGACCCGCGGGACCGCTTCGAGGACCTGTGCCACCGGGCGGGGACCTGGTGCGCCAAGCTGTGGGTCCAGAGCGCGTGGTCCTTGTACGAGCACGACGAGCCCTGCCCCGGGGTGCAGCTGCCCCCCGCCGGCCGGCACGTGCTGCTGAGCCTGCCCTGGCCCGTGAACCTGCCGCCCCCGACGCAGCTGCGCACGCCCGGGCTGGCGGACGCCTGGTTCAGGACACACGCCACCCACCTGCGCCGGACCTGGGACGGGCAGGAGATCGGGAACCTGGTGCCGTTCGTGCTGATCGAGGGCGTGGCCTGGGCCCTGGAGGGGCGCGAGGTCCCCCCCCACGACCAGGTGCTGCTGCGCCAGTGGGACAAGCGCTTGAACCAGACCAGCGGGCGGGCGCCGGACACCACCCTGACCCGGACCGTGCTCACTAGCCACGCGGGGGTGGCCGCCACGCACGAGACGTACCGCCTGACCGCCACCGGCAGCACGCCCGGCGGCACGCGCCGCCGCGAGGTCCAGTGGGGGACGGGGCGGTCGGCCGAGGTCGAGCGGCTGCCGGCGGCGGACGGGGCCGACGCGCCGCTGGCGCCGGCGGAGGCCGGGGCGGGGGCCGGGGCGGAGCAGGCGGGCCCCGGCGCGGACGAGGACGAGCCGGACGACGAAGAAGAGGGGCCGGCCAACTACCACCGGGACAACATGCAGAACCAGGAGCAGTCGGCGATCGGGTCGCGGCGCGTGCGCCGGGTGCTGCTGTACCCCGGCCCGGCGGCCGGCGGCCGGCGGCCCGGACGAGGACGACACCCTGCGGCCGGGCTACGGGAACACCCAGAACGCCGCGCTGCGGGACACGCTGGAGGCCCTGGACCAGGCCTGCCGGGCCGTGCGCTCGGCCCGCGTCGTCCGGGGCGCCCTGCCGGCGGCGGAGCTGGGGCGGGCGGCGCGCGAGCAGGCCAAGTTCGATTCCGGCCAAGTGGTGCTGAGCATGCGCGTGTACCTGGGGCAGCCGTGCGACCTGCCCATGCTCATCCTGTGGCGCGCGCTGGGCTGCCAGAGCCTGGGACAGCTGCTGGCCCTGGCCTGCCGGGCGGACGCGCCCGCGGAGCGTGACTTGTACGCGGAGCTGCTGCAGCGGTCGTGGCAGTACAACGAGGGCGTGCGCACGCGGGGGCAGGCGCTGTTCCGCCTGGGCCAGCTCTGGTGCACGCGGGCCAAGGGGCTGCGGGCGGATGAGCTGGAGGAGCAGGGGCGCTGGTGGCTGCGCAATCGGCTCCTGGTGCACGTGACGGGCACCCCCGCGTGCTGGCTGGCCGAGTGCCTGCGGCGCGCGGCCCGGCAGCCGGCGCACGCGGGCGCCTGTGCGGCGTGGCGCCTGGTGGCGGAGTACGCGCTGGACGAGCCGCGGCTGCGGGAGGCGGGCCGGCGCACGGACGAGGCCAAGCTGCTGCACCTGGCGGACGCCGCGCGGCTGCTGTGCCGCGGCGAGGTGGGGCTGCCCGGGGCGCTGTGCTCGGGCTACAAGGGCACCCGCGGGCTGTCGGACCCGCACGCGCTGCAGAACCGCGGCGTGCTGACGCTGGCGGCGCTGTACCGCCACAACCTGCAGCGGGCCCTGAGCGCCGTGCGCACGCTGCTGCACGCCCGCCTGTCGTCGTGGGGGGGGCTGGTGGTGTGCGCCCGCTACGACAGCCTCCTGGACGCGGCGTACGCGTCGTCCGTGTTCCGCGAGTTTGCGTCGCCGCGCGACCGGCCGCTGGCCAACAGCCAGGAGCCCCTGCGCCGCGTGCTGCAGAACATGCGCGGCAAGAACCTCGTCAAGAAGTGGTGCCTGAGCCGGCGGGTCTGCCAGATGGTGCGGCCGGGGCACTGCACGACCAGCGACCAGCGGTTCGACATGTCGCACCCCGGCTTCCTGTGCCCGACCACCACCAGCAAGTCGGAGCGCTCGGGCTACGACAAGCGCGCGGCGCAGTGCACGCTCGTGACGCCCGAGGTGCCCCCGGACTGGCGGCGGGCGCTGGAGGACTGGCTGCTGCGGGCGTGCGAGCCCACCGCCGCCGGCACCGGCACCGCGGGCGGCGCCACGGGCGGCGGCCCGGCGCTCGAGTGCTTCGGGCGCGTGCTGGGCTTCCTGCCGGGCCTGGACGCCGCCCGCCGGCTGCAGGCCCGCCTCCGCCTCCTCAAGCGGGGCCTGCACGCCACGGACACGGGCCCGGCCGCCCCGCTGCGCTTCCTGGGCACCGTGCTGGACGAGGCCGAGGGGCGGCTGTGCGTCTACGTCCACGCCGGGCGGCTGGCGGCGCCCGTCCTGCCCGTGCTGGCCGAGGGGCGGGTGCCCCTGCCGCGCTCGGTGCGCGCGGGCTGGGCCCGCGGCCGGCTGCGCACGCTCGCGGGCCGGGCGGGCGCGGCCGCGGGGCTGTGGGACCGGCACGGGCTGACCAACAGCGCCGGCGGCGCGTGGCCCGAGGCGCGGGGGGCGTGGCATGCCCTGCTGCGGGCGGGGGGGCTCTTCTGGCTCACGACGCAGGAGGCGGCCGTGGCGTGGGGCTGCGAGAGCCTGGCCAAGCTCCACCGGCTCGCGCTGGCGGGCGCGGGGGCGGCGCGGCCCGACTACGTGGAGCTGCTGCCGATCCGGCACCTGGGCTTCTCGGGCGCGCTGACGCTGTACCACGAGCACGTGACGGGGACCCGGCTCGTGTACGCGGCCAGCCTGCACAACCAGGCCATCGCGCAGTGGCTGCCGGGCCGCTTCGTGGGCGGCAGCACCGCCAAGCACCTGGTGCAGAGCGAGCGCCCGCTGTTGGAGTCGCCCCCCTCGGCCCTCACGGTCGGGCTGCAGCCCAGCGGGCTCAACGTGCTGCTGGCGTACCGCTGTTTCAGCCACAACCAGGACGACGGCACCGTGTGGCTGCGGGGGGCGCTGGACGAGGGCCTGCTCACGCACGTCGAGCACCGGGGCTACCAGCAAAAGATGTTCCTGGAGGCCGCGGACGACCTGGCCCGGCTGGCCGACTGGCTCAGCGCCAGCGAACCGCGCGGCCGCCGGCGGGCCGCCGCCGCCGCCGAGCCGGCGGCGGACGCGTCGTGGGACGCGGCCTTTGCGCTCACGGCGCGCCGGCTGGAGCAGGAGCGCCTGCTGCGCCGGTTCGGGCACGCGGCGCGCGCGGGCCGCCCGCAGTTCCACCAGGGCCCGCAGGGCTACCTGCTCTCGCTGGCCGACGGGCGGCCGGGGCTGCCGGCCCCGGGCTCGGCCGTCGTCCGCGGCGACCCGCTCCTGCGCTCGCTGTCCTGTGACCGCGGGGCCCCGTGCTCGACGCCCTGCGCTGGGGCGCCGTAGGCGCGGCCGCCGTAGGCGCGGCCGCGCCGGACCAGGAGGGCGTGCTGCAGCAGACGACCGCGGCCCTGGACGGCCGGGTGGCGGAGACGAGCGTGTGCCCCTGGACGCCGGGGCCGCTGCTGGCTCGACCCGGGCCCGGCCGACTTGGCGGGGCTGCGCGGCGGCGGCAGCGGCGGCGGCAGCGGCGGCGGCGGCGGCGGCGGCAGCAGTGACAGCAGCAGCGGCAGCAGCGGCGGCGGCGGCAGCGGCGGCACGGGCGCCGGGCGCGCGGCCGTGGTGCGGGTCGCCACGGTGCGGGCGGCGCCCCTGCAGTACGGGGACAAGATCTCGAATGCGTCGGGTCAGAAGAGCACCGTGTGCGCCGTGCTGCCCGACTACGACATGCCGTACCTGCCGACCGGGGAGAGGCCCGAGCTGCTCGTCAACCCGGCGCAGCTGTTCCGCAAGACCGTGAGCGACGCCGTGACGGGGCTGCACTCGCTGCTCGTGCTGCGGCACGACCGCGAGCTCCGGCACCCGGTCACCGGCGGCTCCGTCGCCGACGTCTGGCCCTGGGCGCAGGAGACGCTGCGCCACACGGCCCTCGAGGGCCGGCCCCGGCAGGCGCTGTGGCGGGCCGAGTTCTGGTGGGTGCTGGAGGCCTCGGTGCGCTCCGACCCGCCCCAGCTGTTCCGGCGCTGCGTCCAGCACTGGCTGCGCCTGGCGGGCGCTACGACCGGGCCGGCCCTCGCGGCCCTGTGCAAGGTCCTGCGCCTGGCCACCGAGGCGTCCGACCTGGCGGGCCCCGCGGACGCGCGCCGGGCGTGCCCGGCCGACCCCCAGCGCGCCCACTTCCACTCCCCCGACGGCCGCTGCCAGTCGCCGCTAGCCCTGGCGGCGTGGGTGCGGAGCGAGGAGGCCTGGCTCGCGCACACGCTGGGCGAGCCCGCCCCCCAGCCGCCCGGGCCGGCCGAGCGCGCGCTGGCCCTCACCCCGCTCGGGCGCCACGGCTGGCACCCGGCCGAGGCGGGCTGGTTCCGCGCGCTGGTGCCGCTCGCCGACTCCGGGCCCCCGGGCGCCGGGTGGCCGGGCCCGCTGGGCCGCACCCGGCAGGACTACCTGGACTCGCTTGCGCCGGGCCCCGGCCGGCCGCCACGGGCCGAGCAGCTGCGGCCGTGGCAGGCCTACCTGCGCGAGCTGCACCTGCTGTCCGGCCAGCGCCTGTACAACCCGGCGTGCATGGAACAGGACGGCGCCGACAACCCGACCATGGTCGGCCTGCAGTACTACAACAAGCAAGAGAAGACCAGCGAGGGCCAGTTCAAGTCCAGGCACCGCGGGCCCACGGACCCGCTGACGCACCAGGGCACCAAGTCGACGCGCACGAACGGGGCGAGCAAGTGCGACAACATGTTGGTGGACGCCCTGGTCCAGGGGGCGCGTCGCGCTCGGTGCTCAAGCAAGTTCTGCGCACCTCGGACGGCCGCCTCGACGTCGTCTGCAACCGCTGCCGGCGCTTCGGCTTCCGGGACCAGTCCGGCCAGGCGGTGTGCCTGACGCGTTCGTGCGCGGCCGTGCCGCCGGGGCAGCACCCCGGCCTGACCCCGGTCTCGCACACCTTTGTGGTGCTCAAGGCCGCGCACACGCTGGACGCGGCGGGCCTGCTGTACCGCGCCACGCCGGAGCCCGCGGCCACGGGCCCGCCCGCCGCGGACCCGCTGTGGGGGGCGACCGCAGGCTAGGCCACGGGCTCGCGGCGGGGGGAGGCGCCCGCTCCCTCCCTCCCCCGTGCCGGCTCCAGGACGCTGGCTGGCCAGCGAATTTAGCCTCGCACTTGTTCGGGGGGCAAAAAACCTCCGTCCCCTTTTCTCTCTCTCTCTCTCTCTGCTGTTGTTTTACTCTAGTGTCCCGCGACCGACGACGCGCGTGTGGCCGCACTCCTCGGTTCGGTATGTACGCTCAGCCCAGGCCAGCCGGCCGCCGCAGCCCCAAACGCCGGCGCCTAGCCGAGCGCCAGTGCCTAGCCTCAATTCCGCCGCGCTCGTGTTTGTTGCTGGCGCTGCCGGACCGCTTTTGGCCCTTGCTGAGGGCCTACTTACGCGAGGACCGGCTGGTCAGCCTAGTCTCCACCTGCCGGTCACTCTCGGCTCTGCGCCAGCGGCCGTCCTTCTGGACGGGCTTTAAGCCACCAGAGTTTAACTTATGTCTACGTGCTGACCAAAGAATATTGACTGCTTTTCGGGGCCTGTGCTTGGAAACCAGGCCAGCCATATCAATCGTGGTTGGCCCTGGCCCTGACGAGGTAGGGGTCAGAATGGCTATGCTACGACAAATTCACGTACGTAGACTAAAATACGGAGGCGATGAAACAGGCGAGTATGAACAGGAGCTAGCTCAGCTGTTGTCGGTCGTGGCCTCTGTCCACAAGCTTACCATCGGTGCCACGTCGATTGATGAGGACCTTGGTAGTGCGCTACGCCAATTGCAGGCACCTGCCGCAGTTAAGGAACTAGAGCTAGAATGGGTCCAGCCCCTGAGGGATGACACCCTGGCCGCTTTGGCACAGCTGCAGTCACTCACCTGCCTCACCCTCAGCCACTGTTGGCCGCTGACCGCCACGGGCCTTGGCCACCTGCGCACACTCCAGCGACTGCGGAGGCTGGAGCTGAGCTCGTGCGAGCTGGTCGACAACGCCAGCCTCAGCTTCCTGCCCAGCCTCCGCAACCTCCGCGTCCTGACGCTGGGTCACGTGGCCACGGCCAACCTGCGGTACGTAGCGTCGCTGCCCCGGCTGCAGCAACTGGTCCTCAGTACGCGGGACAGTGTGACCTACGACGAGCTACGACAGGCCTGTGCCGCCAGCTCCCTGCGCGCGCTGTACCTGGTACAATGCGCAGCTATTCCGGTAGCCACCGTGGAGCGGCTCCGACAAGCCAAGCCTCACCTCAGCTGTTGCGTATCAGACGTCTTGCCGCTAGACGAAGTTCTAGACGCTACAGACTGACGGCACGTTGGCCACGCGGTTGTCAGGATAAAAAAGGAAGAAACAAACGTAGTATTTCAGATTTTAATTTTTTTTAAATTCCGCGCTTTGCTGGCGCTCCCTTTCGCCGCCCCGGCCCGGAGCCCCGGTACAAGGAAGACTCGCGACAGAGAGCCCCCGGGGGGGGGGGGGAGAGCCTTGACAGCCAGAAAGAGACAGCCTGCCTAGCTCTGCCCATCTGTGCTGTACCGCCTAGCCAGGGCGCCCCTCAGGCTAGGGACTCGTCCACTGTCCGCGACTGATAATCACGCGGCTCGTTCTCCACTCGTTGTAGTAGGGGGCACCTCTGCAGAACCAGCGTGGTAGCCAGCCGCCGTCCCGGTTCTCGAGCGGGGAGAGTTATGCTCCTGAGAGAAGCACAGTTCAGGACCCAGAGCTCGAGCTTGTCGCAAGCAGGCCAAGGGGGTAGAGTCAGCTCCTCCAGCCCTGTGCACTTCTCGATCACGAGCACGAGGCTTTTCACCTCGAACTCCTGGGGTAGAACCTGGCTGCCGAACGCTTCACATTCCTTGAACTCTAGCTTCACGACGGCGTCCTGCCCCCAGGCGTTAGGGAGGCCGAGGTGCCCGAACGAGTTACAGTTCGAAACCGAGACGTTAAGGCCAGCGCAGACCACCTGGGGGGGCAGGGCTAGTTTCTGCAGGCTATGGCATCTCACGAGCTCTAGCGCGAGCTTGCCGATCTCTCCGTCCAGTGGTACCGGTGACAGGTGCTGTAATGACTCGCAGTCTCTGAACGTTAGCCGGGCGACCGCTTCCTGCTTCCGTCCGACGGCCCACGCTGGCCGAGTGACCAAGTGGCTAAGACGTCGGAACCTCTGACAATCTGCAACCGTAATCTCTAGGACGTCGCAGGCCAGATCGGATGGCAGCTTCACTTCCTGGAGCTTAGGACACTTCGTCAGCGCGAGTTTGAACGTGCCTGCGGTTAGCCTCTCAGGCAGGGCGAGGTTGCTGAACGTGGCGCAGTCCTCGAACTTGAGCTGCACTGTTGCTTTTCCGTCGAGACTAGACAGCGGGGGCACGGGAAAGCTTTGTACGCTTCGGCACCGTGCCAAGTAGAATCCGGCCGACGGGCAGGCAACCAGACGGGGCAGCAGGCATTCCTTGAAGTCTGGGCAGTCGTAGATTCCCACGTTCAGGGGGGTGCACAGAGATCCCAGCAGGGGCAAGGCTAGCTTCTGCACCCGCTGACATTTTGTGAGAGTGAGCATGAACTTGGGATCTTTGGCGTCGACTCCGGTTGGCGGTCCCTGCTGGTCCTCCAAGCAGGGGAAGCAGAGTTCCTTGACAGAGCCGCAGTCAAGCAGCCTGATGTACGTATCGCGCGCGGCCGTCTTCCAGAGCGGCACCTGCAGCCTGGCTAGCTGTGGACACCGCCGGAAGTCCAGCGCGAGCTGCAGCTGGCCCGCCGGCAGGACCGGCAGACTGGCTTCGTTCAGCTGGTTACAGTCTGTACAGCTAATGTCGAGCTTGCTCGCCTCGGTTAGTTGGGGCCACCGGAGCTCTTGGAAGCAGTGGCTTGCTTCAAACTTGAACTCCGCCAGGCCCCCCACCTTTGACAAGTTATCGAGTGCCAGCTCGGGGGTCAGAGACGACCCGCCGCGCGCCCCACGCTCGGGGCCCACGCAAGTCATGGTTAGTTTCTCTTTGCACTCGCGCAAGCCGGACAGGTCCACCGACGGCAGAGCACCGCCGTGTATCTCGAGCCTGATCAACTCGGCAGTCTTCAGCTCGGGTGCTTCCAACCTCTCGAGACTGCCGCAGTCTGAGGCTGTGACTGTGATTTCGGGGTAAGCGTCGTCCCGCCCTTGCACCGCCGGCAGCGCTAGCTTTGGCAGTGACACCTGCTGTAAGCCTCGGCATTGCGCTACAGTTACTTGGACGCTGTTGGCCCAGCTGAGCGCTGGCAGAGACACCACGCTTAAGCTAGCGCACTTCTCTAAGGTCACTTCAACGCTGTCCGCCCGCGGAGCGCTGGCAGCCCCAGGTTGGCCAATTTCTGGGCTGACTGGATGACAAGGGAGGCGGATCCACATTCTGTGAGGGCTGGCAGCACTACCTCGGTGCAGGGCGCCCCCGATGATGCGTCGTCCCATCCGCGTGCCGTATTCAGTGTTAGCGCGAGACGTCCACCGACGGAAGCCAGTACGGGCAGCCCCAAGGTCTCGAGGTGGAAGCAATATTCGAGTGTTAGGGTTAGGTCCCTGCCCACCTGCCACAGCTTGGGTAGTTCGAAGTCCCGCAGGTACTGACAGCCTACGAGCTTTAGTTGCAAGTCCCCTGCACATGTCTCCAGTGCGGGCAGCTCGACCTCGTACCGCGGGGGAGGCCTATCATCATAGGTGCTAGCATCTTCAAACCTCCCGTCCTTTTTAGGAAGGTCTGCTGTTAGCAAGAAAGAGCCCCTCGCCCACCGGAGGTCCGGCCACGACAGCAGATCCAGGACCTCACTGTCCTTAACAGTAGTGCTGACATCACTGGTTGCTTCTCGCAGCCCGTACCAGGCCAGGTGAGAGAAGGCGCGCCCGCACCGAAGTTCTAGCTGGGCTGTACCCCCCACTGGCGGTCCGCGCAAGGCCAGTCTCTGTAAGTCGCAGGGATGCAGCGTCCTCAACCGCAGGTCTCCGGGGCCGGGCCTGAGCAGGAGCGATCTGTAGTCCCCTAGCAGCGTAATCGAGACGGGCTGCGGGCCGCTGCCGCCAGTGGAGGTATCGATGACGCGGAGGTTGTGGCACCAGTTGAAGGCGAGTGTAGCGGTCGCCGCCGGCGCTTTCCGCGTAAACACGAGCTCCTCCAGCGCGGCGCAGCGTTCGAAGCGCAGTTCGTGCTCCTTGCCCGGGGGGCAGTCCATCTGCGACAGGCGCAGCCTCCGCAGCTCGTTCTGCAGCTCGTTCTGTGACCTCAGGCAGAAGGGACCGTCGGCCTGTTCCCCCGCTTCGCGGAAGGCTAAGGGGAAGCCGTGCAGGTACAAGGAAGTAATCTTGCGTTGCCTCCCCACCTCAGGTCGAAACGGAAAGTGCCGCGCGCTCCGCGGCGTCAGCGTGATGACATCTCTGGCCGCGCCCCGGTCCAGCGGGGCGAGTGTCACCGTGAGGTCGGTAGAGCCGTCCGGTTCGGGCCGCTCGTCTTGTGCAAACCAGGGTTCGAATGGCTCTTCCTCGGCGAGGCTGGCGGCCCTAGGCCCAGGCGCAAACTGCTCGACGGCGTCGGCCACCGCCCTCCAATAGCGCACGGCCGCGTCAGCAGTGGTTTCTTCCGCCCACAGCTTGTCTTGCCCGGGCGCCAGCAGATTATGGAAAAACAGCGACTTCTGCTTTTTCAAGCCACTCGCGGTGAGCTTCCACGCGCCCTCGTTGTCCGTCCGCGGGCGCGAGCCAGTGTAGACCTGATCCACGCACTGGCCGAGCTCTGACAGCACTTGCTGTAGGCGGTCGTGGCCGGGGGGGTCATGCTCCTGCGAACCGTGTAGCCAGTTGTAGCGTTGTAGGCACGCGGGGAGCAAAGTCTGCCGTACGGCATCCTCTCGCTCCCTGGCTAGCCAGGTAGGGGAAAGGCAGCCAGCAGCGAGGCGGTCGGAGCCACCGAGGAAACTGAGCAAGTTCCCCGTCAACGACGGGGAGGGCCCGGCCTGGCCAGGGCGCGCCCGAGGGCCGGACCCCTCGATAGCCCGATGCCCCTGGTTAGCCATCGGCCGCTCTAAGCTCCGACTTTTTATTCCTAGGGCGGGGAGGCGGCCCCCGGCTGGCCCGGCGAGGGGGGGGAGGAGAAGGTGCGGGCGCGCGGGGGGGAGAAGGTGCGGGCGCGGGGGGGGGAGAAGGTGCGGGCGCGGGGGGGGGGGGGGGGGGAGAGAGAAGTGTTTAGCGTGGTGGCCCCAGCCTCTCCTGGCCACCTGGCCGCGCCTGGCAGAGGCGGGGCGGTTCAGAGGGCAGCCCTGGCCGTCTGTGGCCAGAAGTAAAGGACGTGCGCTCGCCCCCGCCCGGCGGGCGACGGCGACGGCCCCCCCCTGGCGTGCTCGGCTTGGCCGCCGAGTTACTAGCCACCGGCCCGGACGTGCGAAACGAGGCTGGCCCGGCCGCTGAGCGTTGGGCTCGAACCCCCTGGAAAGATTGGGGGGAGTCCGGCAGTAGGTGCGGCCCGCGCCGCGTGTCGTAGGCTACCAACAACTACATTTTTCGACTCGTGTACACGGCTCCTTTTTTAAGTACGCGGCTCCTGCAAAGGCGTGGGTCTCAACCGGGGGAGCCCTTTCCCCTGGGCTAGGGCTTTTTCGGGCGTCTCTGCCTGCAGAGGCTAGCGAGGTCCTCATTCATTCATTCCTTTGGTCGTTATTAGAACAAGCGGACTAGACTCTCGTAGCGCCTGTATCCCTAGCTCAGTGAGCTCGGTACAGTCCTCGAGGTCGAGTTCTCTTAGGCTCGGCAGGCGCTGGACGAGGGAACTCACTCCCGGGTCCGTGATTTCCGTACAGCCGCGGAGGTTGAGTTTTCGTAGGTTCGGCAGTCCCTGCAAGCACGCCAGTCCGTCGTCCGTGAGCTGTTTCCAGCCGGCGAGGCTGAGGTCCTCCAGGCCCACCCGGTCGTGCAGCGAAGCCAAGGACAGCAGTTCGGGCAGCTCCCCACAGTCGTCGAGGCGGAGTCTCCGCAGCTGGAGCAGCTCTGGTACAATGACCAGCGAGCTGAGGTTCAAGCACAAACTCAAGTCCAGCTCCAGCAGCGCGGTCCGGTTCAGCTCCGACAACAGCCCGTCGCTCCGGAGCTCGTAACACCCGCTAAGGTCGAGCTTTTGCAGCAGCGGCAGGCGTGGTAAGGGCTGCTCTCCCTTGACCTCAGAACAACTGCGAAGAGACAGCTCCACTAAGGACGGCATCTGCGCAAGGCCTTGCAATGTAAAGTCCCCGACGCCGGGGTCAGCCTCGATTGTTAGCTTCCGCAGCCGCGACAGCTTTTTCAGTTCGGATAAATCAAGAGGTGTGACACTCACTTCACTGACGTACAGCTCCTGCAATCCCTTCAGCTTGCTCACGTGAGCGGACCAGCCAGGCGTTACATACTGGCACTCCCTGATCACGAGGCGCTGCAAATTCACCCGTTCAGCCAAGTGCTTGAACCCGAGCTCATGGACCACGCCGCGTTTCCTGTCGCAGTCGGGGACGTCGGGGACGTCGGGGTCGTCGGGGTCGGGGGGGGGGGGGGGGTCGGGGGGGGGGGGGTCGGAGAGGTCGAGGTCGAGCTGCCTTAGCTTAGGCCAGAGCTTCACCAGGAGCTGGCCGCGTTCGTACGTGAGGTCCTTCGGCCCCGTTAGCCACAGCTCGTCCACGGCCAGGCTGGCCCAGGCCCTGTCCTGGTCGCTCAGTAACTCCATTGCCAACACCAGGGTCCCTACCTGGACCTTGGCCTGGCTCCAGGCCTGGCCCAGCCAGGCCTGGAAGGCCGTAGCCCGGGCAGGAGTGCTTAGGTCGAGCTCGGTACAGCGGAAGCGCGCCCAGGTCCCCGGCCTGTCCAGGAATCCGTGCAGCTCGGGGCTCACGGCCCCTAGCTCGGGGCCCCAGCCCAGATAGTTCATGACCTGGGGCCAGGCCCGGGCCGGGAGCCCCAGGGTAGGTCGGTCTGCCATGCTTTCCTTTGTTGGTTTAGCTGCCGGTCATGGCCGGGAGCGCGCGTCGTAGAGGGAAGGGACGGCAGGGAAGAGAGCGCGGCGGGGATTGGTACCCCCCCCTGCCGCCCCCTCCCCTCCCTGCACTCTCCCTCTCCGGAGACGGAGAGAGAGAGAGAGAGAGAGAGAGAGAGAGGAGAGGATCCTCCTTTTCCCCAGCCAGCCAGGGAAGAACGAGCCGGCCTCCTCCCGCTCTCCCTGGGCTGGCCACATTGCCACGCCGAGCAGAGACGAAGCGGCTGTGGGGTCAGCCCCGGCCGCATGTGGCAAGCAGTCCAGGAGGTGCGCGCGCCCTGCCCGGCGGACGGCGATGACCATTACGTGCTCAGCCTGGCCGCCGAGCTAGCTACGGACCTGGACGTGCGGGACGTGTCGACCGGCCGGCTGTCGGGGCTCGGCACCGAGGAGAACCAGGCCAAGTTCACGTACCACGACCCGTGCTGACGCCCGACAGCGCCACCAAGTGCTGCTCCCTGTGCGAGCAAGACCTGCTGGCCTGCACCTACCACTCCTTCCACCTCGAGGTACCCGAGCCGTGGCTGCTCCCTAGTTCGAGAAGCAGGCCCTGCCGGCCCTGTCCCTGGTGTGCAAGCAATGCGGGGCCTTCTTGTGGGACACGGCCGTGCTGGCCGAGGAGGAGGCGGGGCCGGCGGCCTGCGTGGCCGACGGCCGGGCCTTCCTGAGCCAGGAGCAGCAGCGCGCGCTCGTCGAGTCCCTGGACCGGGTGACGGGGCTGACCCAGCTGCGGCTGCAGGTAGCCAACTCGCCGGGCCACACCCACGGCCAGGACGCCGCGGCCTGGACCACCAGGTGGGGCGAATGGCAGGCCTGCGCGGGGGACGAGCCCCCGGGCCGCGGGACCGGGCTTGCTGGCCTGCCCCGCGGCGGCCGATACCAGCCGGCGCTCGAGGCTGCTGACGGAAGAGGAGGCCACGGGAGCGGCCGCCGCCGTGAACGGCGCCGGCCCGGCGCCGTTGTGAACCGGGTCAGTGAGCGCTGGAACGGGCTGCTGGCGCCGCAGCACCGGCGCGACAAGCTGTCGCACGCCCCTGGGCCGGCCCCCGCGCACTACCTAGCCTCAGAAACTACCACCGGTGTCAGTCCGAGCGAACAGGCCCTGCCGTTTTAGTTAGAAGCGAGCGGTCTCCTCCTCTCCCCGTCGTGCGGCCCGTGTACGCCAGAGGGGGCACCCCCGGTCCAGTACCGGCTCCGACTGGTAAGTCTGCGGCTCGTTCTCGAGCCTCGCCAGCTGGGGGCACGCCTCCAGTACTAGCGTTATTCGCAGCTGATGTCTTGGCTCGCGGGCGGGGAGAGATAGCAGCCGGAGAGAAGCACAGTCCCGGACCCGCAGCGTGAGCTCCTCGCAGGCCGGCCACGCCGGCAGGACCAGCTCCGCTAGCTGCGGACACTGTCTGACCTGGAGCACGACCTTGGGGGCCAGCAGCTCTGCAGGCAGAAACTGGCTGCTACCAGCGTCACCTGACTGGCCCGCGGGCGTCGCGGCGGCGTCCCCTGGCGTGACGGGGGCTGGGGCCCCGAACGACTGGCACTCGGCCAGCGTGAGCTCGAGCACGTCGCAGGCCAGGCCCGGTGGCAGTCCCACTGCTCGGAGCGCGGGGCACGACCGGAAGGTGAGCCGGAGCTTGGCCCGCCCCTTCCACTGGGCCAGGATGAGGTCGCTGAAAACCTCGCAATCTAGTACGGTCAGTTCGAGTCCTTGCCCAGGCTCGCGGAACGCTGGCAGAGACACCTCGCGCAGGCTGTCGCAACACACTATTTCTACCTTGACGTTGGTTGCCTCGCGGAGCGCCGGCAGGGCCAGCTTGGTCAAGGCCCGGGCAGAGCGGATGTCCACGGACACGGAGCCACATTGTGTGAGTGCCGGCAATACTACCTCGGAACAGGGGCCCGGGACCATGCCCCACCTGCGCGCCGCCCAGAGTTTCAACGCGAAGTGTCCGCCGACGGACGTCAGCTGGGGCAAGCTGAAAGACTCGAGGTGAAAGCACCACCTGAGCTGCAGGGCTAGGTCCCCGTCTACTTGATTCAGCCGCGGTAGTTGGAAAGTTTGCAGGTACTGGCAGCCCCGGAGCTGTAGCTTGAGGTCTCCTCTACACGTCTCCAGGGAGGGGAACTGCACTTTGTACTGCGGGGGGGGCACGTCGTCATCGCAGGACCCGTCCCTGTCCAGCAGGGCCGCCACCAGCGAAAAGGAGCCCGCTGCCTCCTTGAGGTGCGGCCACGACAGTGCCTCGAGCTTCTTAGTGTCTTCCACCCGCACGACGACATCACCAGTGGTTTTTTGCAGCCCGTTCCAGGTCAGGTACCTAAAGCCGTGCCCGCATGAGCGTAGTGCGAGATCGGCTTTACCCCCTACCACCGGCCCGGCCAAGACCAGCCCCGTTAATTCCAAGGGTGGCACCGTCTGGAGTCGCAGGTCCCCGGGGCCGGGCCTGAGCACGAGCCAATCCGGGAACGACCCGCACAACGTAAGCGAGACTGGCTGCGGGCCGCTGCCGCAAGCCGCAGGATTTATACTACGGAGGTTGCGGCACCCTTGAATAAGGAGAAGAATACTGGCGGGGGCAGGCGACGAGGCCCGTCGCGTAACCACGAGCTCCTCCAGCGCGTCGCAGTACTCGAAGTACAGCGACTGTTCTTCAGCGACTGAACATTCTAGCAGCGACAGACTCAGCCTCCGCAGCGTTTCCACCTGTGACAACACGAAGGGGTTAGCCAGGGGGAAGCCGCACAGGTGGAGAGAGGTAATCGTGCGTTGCATCCCTGGCTGCCGGCTGAACAGGAATAGGTCGCTGTTGCGCATCGTCGCCGTGATCACCTCCTGGGCAGTCTCTGCGCCCAGCGTGATCAGCTCCTGGGCAGTGTCTGCGCCCAGCGGGGAGAGCGTCAGGGCGAGGTCGATGGAACCGTCAGGTTCGGCTCCCTCGTCGTCGGGAGCCCCCGCCGCCGGTCCGGGCGCAAGCTGCTTGACTACGTCAGCCACGGCCCGCCAGTAGCGGTCGGCTGCTTGTTTGGGGGTTTCGCCGTCCCGGAGCTCTGTTTGCCTGGGCGGCAGCAACCGCATGAAAAGCGGTGACTTGTGTCGGCCCAAGCCCCGCGCCGCGCGCTCCCACGCACGCACGTTGTCCGCCCGCGGACGGCAGGCGGGCGCGCCCGGGCAGAGGTCCTCCAGGTACTGCTCAAGGTGTAACAGCATGTCCCCCAGGCTGCCGCCGCACCCGTACAGCCACTTGTCGCGTTGGAGGCACGCTGGGAGCCAGAGCTGCCGTAGGCAAGCCTCTCGCTCCTGGGCTGGCCAGGAAGGGGTCAGGCAGCACGCCGTCAGGCGGTCGCCGTCACCGACGAAAGCGAGCGCCCCCGACGACGCAGCCGGTGAGGGCCCTCCCCCGCCGGGGCGCGGCAGTGGGCCGGGCCCCGCGGTCAGCGCTTGCCACTGGCTAGCCATGGGCCGTCCGAAGGTCCCTCCCGCTTTGGCTATATCTGGCGTGGCACCCGTCCAGAGGCGAGAGACTACACCCCCTCCCTGAGCTCGGCGTGGGGGAGAGGAAAGCGCGGGAAGGGGGCGGGGCCGGCAGGAAGGGAAAATGTTTTTTCCTGCTGTTCACTAGCCCCCTGTGCTCTCTCTCCCTGGGGGGTGGTAGGGAGAGAAGAGGAACTAGACTCCCCCCCCCCTGGCCAGGGGTACCCGCCGCGGGCGTGGATGGGGAAGGGCGGGGGTGAGTAGAAGGGCGCGGCAGGGGGTCCTAGCGTTGCGTGGCCACATTTGCTGCGCCTAGCGGAGACACAGCGGCCGCCGGGGCCGCATGTGGCAAGCAGTCCAGGAGGTGCGCGCCCTGCCCGGCGGACGGCGATGACCATTACGTGCTCAGCCTGGCCGCCGAGCTAGCTACGGACCTGGACGTGCGGGACGTGTCGGCCGGCTGGCTGTCGGGGCTCGGCACCGAGGAGAACCAGGCCAAGTTCACGTACCACGACCCCGTGCTGACGCCCGACAGCGCCACCAAGTGCTGTTCCTTGTGCGAGCAAGACCTGCTGGCCTGCACCTACCACTCCTTCCACCTCGAGGTACCGGAGCCGTGGCTGCTCCCCCAGTTCGAAAAGCAGGCGTCGCTGGCCCTGTCCCTGGTGTGTAAGCAGTGCGGGGCCTTCTTGTGGGACA
This sequence comes from Paulinella micropora, assembly GCA_019918135.1. NCBI lineage: Eukaryota > Cercozoa > Imbricatea > Euglyphida > Paulinellidae > Paulinella > Paulinella micropora. The sequence continues at coordinate 58,506 of WBZZ01003240.1, forward strand.
CGGCGGTGCTGGCCAAGGAGGAGGCGGGGCCGGCGGCCTGCGTGGCCGACGGCCGGGCCGTCCTGGGCCAGGAGCAGCAGCGCGCGCTCGTCGAGTCCCTGGACCGGGTGACGGGGCTGGCCCAGCTGCAGCTCCAGGTCGCCCACGCGCCCGGACACGCCAGCGGGCAGGACGAGGTGGCCTGGGCCGCCAGGTGGGGCGACTGGCAGGCCTGCGCCGGGGACGAGCCCGCGGCCGCGGGCCCGGACCTGCTGGCCTGCCCCGCGGCGGCCGACACGAGCCGGCGCTCGTGGCTGCTGACCGCCGAGGGGGCGGCGGGGGCGGCCGCCGCCGTGGGGAGTGCGTGGCCCGGCCCGGCGGCGGCGCTGGAGGCCTGGGGGTCCGTGCTGGCCCGGGTCCGCGAGCGCTGGAACGGGCTGCTGGCGCAGCAGCACCGCCGCAACAAGCTGTCGCACGCCGCCGCCCAGCGCCAGCGCACGGACGTACTGCTGGGGGGCGTGCTGCTGGCCAGGCTGCAGCAGGTGTGGCGCGCGCTCGCCTGCGCAGCCGGGCAGCCGTTCTCGCTGGCCGCGGCGGCGTGCCTGCGCCTGCGTGAGGCGTCCCTGGCCGAGGCGCTGCTGCAGCGCCTGCAGAAGCTGGCGCACGCGGGCGTGACCCGCCGGCTGCCGCGCGGGCTGGGCCGCGAGCTGCCCCCGGCGCTGGCGGCGGAGCTGCAGTCGGCGGCCGGGCTGAAGGAGCAGCTCGTGGCCTGCCGGGCCCGGCTCGCGGTCCTCGGCGGCTGCTGCGCTACGCTGCGTGACTTTGTGCGGCGCGAGCAGGCCGCGCGGGGGCTGCCGCCGGCGCCGCCGGTCCGGGGCCTGGGCTCGGCCGCCCCCGTGGCGGCGCCGGGCGCGGCGCTCATGTCCCGCGCCCTGGGCAGCGCCCTGGCCCGCAAGCGGGGTGTTGTGCGCTGTGCGGTGGGGGCGGGCGGCTGCGGCTGCGCGCAGCCCCGCCTGGTCAAGCTGTGCGGCCTGTGGGCCGAGGTGCAGTTCCGCGGCCCCGCCGGCCGCGCGGCGCTCGAGAACTTGTGCGGCTGGTGCTGCCCCCGGGCCGGCGGCGGCCGGGTGCAGGGGCCCTCGGCGGCGCTGCGCGCCTGGCTCGCCGCGGCGCCGGCCGACGCCTGGGTGCGGGCCCGCCTGCCCGCGCACCCCGAACGACTCTTCCGCTTCGCGTGCCTGGTCCCCTCGCGCGCGCTGCTGCCCGTGACGCACGCGAGCGTGGACGGCCGCCAGGTGCTGCTGAGCTACGGCCACGAGCTGGCCGACAACGCGTACGCCGTCGCCGACCTGCTGCGCTGCGCCTGGGAGCTCCGGCTGGCGCTGGAGCGGCACCTGGGGGGGCGGGCGTGGGGCAACCCCGCCCGGGCCGCGCCCGGCGCCCCGCTGGCGCTCGAGGCGGGCGCGCTGTGGCAGCAGGGGCCGGGCTGCGTGCTGACGACCGAGTACCTCCGCACGCTGACCGCCGCCTACAACTGCTGGTGTGCGGGCCTCACGAGCCACGCGCCCGTGCACCCCCCGGCGCCCCACTCGGCGGCCGCGGCCCCGCCCACGGTCCCGCCCGCGCTGCGGCCGCCCGAGGGGCTTCGCAGCCTCAGCGAGCTCCTGAGCCGCAAAGACGGCGAGTTCCGCAAGAACGGCCTCGGCAAGCGCCTCAACTGCTCCGGCCGCGGGGTCCTGATCGGCGTCGCCACCGTCCCGGTGGGGCACGTCATGGTGGGCTGGGGCTTCCTGCGCACGCAGTTCGAGTGTGTGCGCGTCACGGCGCAGAACGTGGAGTCGGTGCGCGCCCGGGCCGACCTGATCCAGCAGGCGCGGGCCCGGCTGCGCGGCTGGCAGGCGCGGCTGGCCCGGCTCCGGGAGGAGGGGCGGACGGCCGAGGCCGTGGCCCTGCGCGAGCGCAACCCGGACCTCGTGTACGGGGACGTGTACCCCGCGCTGGGGCTGCTGTGGCGGCGGCCGCGCGGCGCACAGCGGGCGGCCAGTTCGAGCTCGCCCCAGCGCGGCTCCGTGTTCAACCCCCTGGCCTTCTGCCCCCCGCTGCTGCTCGACGAGCTGGCCGCCGCCGGCCGGGGGGGCGGGGCGCGGCCGTACTCGGACTTTTTGCACGTGGGCGACGTGCTGGAGATGAGCCTCACGCAGGGCAGCAAGGTCCTCCTCAACCGCCAGCCCACGCTGTCGCCGCAGAGCGCGCGCGTGTTCTCGGTCCTCGTGCCCCGCACCGACCTCCTCAGCGAGCCCCCCTCGTGCCTGGCGGCGCTGTCCCGCCTGCACGCTCGGCGGCTCGCGGTGGACCGGCCCGAGTTTGCCCCGCAGCACTTCTGCCTGGCGCTCAACCCGATCGAAGAGATCCCCTTCAACGGCGACAACGACGGGGACGTCTCCCTCAACCCGATCGAAGAGATCCCCGCAGCACTTCTGCCTGGCGTTCCACCTGGGCACCCAGCTCACGCTCAACACCCGGCACAAGGCCAGCAGCGTCATGCGGTCCACCGAGGGCCTCCCGCGCATCCTGGCCCTGACCAGGCTGCAGCCGAAGCAGCGGGACTACTTCGTGCTCGGCCGGGTGCGCTCGTTGCCCGAGATCGAGCGCTGGCGCGGGCTCGACCCCGCGGCCCGCGGCCGCGTGCCGGCCCTGCACAGCGGCAGCGCGCCCGCCGAGTTCGTCAACCTCTTTGAGCAGCTCGAACCTTACGAGCTCTGCCTCGAGCTGCACGGCTTCCGGGACTACCACCAGGAGCTGCGCGCGGCCCAGGCGCAGGCCGCCACGCGCGGGCGGGCGCTCTGGCTGTACCAGCAGGACCGGGACCTGGACGCCGGCGGGGGGCGCGTGCGCCGCCGGCGGGGGGGCGGCGGCGCCCCGGTGTCGGCGGAGGGCTGTGTCCTCGAGCTGGACGGCAAGGCCTGCGCCCGGCGCGGGCTGACCCACCGCCTGGTGGTCGCGGCCGTCCGCGCCCAGCTGCCCGCCTTCCTGGCGCTGTCGGCCTGGGTCGAGGCCCCCGCCGGGGACGCCGTGCCCCCCCACGCCCGCCTGTACCTGTTCGCCCGCTTGGTCCGGCCCGCCGCCGGGGACGACGGGTCCCCGAAGCGGCCGCCGGCCCCCGCCGCCGGTGTCAAAAAAGTATTTCCAGAATTTGTATCCGAAAGTGGAATAAAAGCGGATGACGGAGAAGGATACCTTGAAGGCATAACATATACAGATTTTATTCCAATATTAATTAGTGCTTTTCAACATATGGCGGAAAAAGTGATTAATTTAGAAAAAGAAAATAAAACTTTACTTAATATATTACAAGACCAAGCTAACCAACTAGCAGAAATCAGAGCATTCGTTTTCCCACCTAATGCCCCCTAGATTACACCCACCACCAATCATAGAGACGGAAGACCTTACACAAGAGTTGAAGAACCGTGTGCTAGATGTCCAAATTAAGCAGGAAGAAAAAAAGATAGACCACGATTATGAGGACAGCTGGGATTGCTGTTTGACAAAGCGAAAAACCGACAGCCGTCTTATTAAATACTTATTTCAAATGGGTATCATTATCGCCATCATAACCCTTTGTATCGTGAGGTTATCTGAAAAGAACTTACCGTGCGAGGTTGCCAACACTTATGTGGGTATTTTGACCTTGCCTATCGGCATCTGCCTTCCTTCTCCATCTTCAAGTAAGAAATGAACATTCATATAGTTGAGTTTTATACCAAGAGCTATCACCAGCACAGATTAGCGGAACAGCTTCATCAAAACTACGACACATATTATTTCCATTATTTATAAAAACACATTTAAATTTGGTTTCTATTCCTTTTTGAATACACCACACACAACTTTCATTTTTTTTATCGCTGACCCGTGAATAGAAATCACAAGCAGTCCGAGCAGAAATATTAATTAATAAAAAGTTTATAAAGATTAGTATAGAGGGCATTACAATGGCAGACTATAAATACCAAAAGATTATTTTTCTGAGTAATGATTTTCCAGGAGGGGTTAATGGTAGCAAGACATTTGACAAAAACATTCAAATGAACTTTACCCCGACCAGAATGAATGTTAAGTTTATCCACTATATGAATAATACGACGGAGACGAAAACAAAAATCCTTTATATGGACCGCATTGGAATTATTGGCACATTCGCCGATAGCAACACCGCAAACATTTCAAATCTAAGCTACAATTTGGGAATTATTAATTGGACCGACGGGCAATACACCTTTAAAGTGCTTAAAACAGACAATGGCAGTATTGAGACTGACCAACTAGCTGGAAGAATTGTTATTTGTTTAGAATTTCTGGCATAGGGGCCTGCTCCCCCTATAACCCCGCAGGTAAAATAAAAAATATATTTTAGAATATATAAAAGTATTTGGAGGTTGTAGGAGGTTTTTGAAAAAAGCTCATATATGGAAAAAATTAACGATATACGAGTTAGACCAGTCAAGCAAAACGGAGATGGCGACAAGTTGGCAAAAGGATATAAGTTATTTGATGAACCGTATGCCAATATCTTCGCTATTGCGCGTAAGAAGAGCGGAAAATCAACGGCAGTGTTTGAAATCCTGAAACGAACAACTGATAAAAAGACCCGTATCGTCATTATAGCCAGCACGGTACATAAGGGCTACATTTACAAAGAAATGGTTAAGCACTTCAAGAAGAAGAGCAACCCGATGGCGATATACACATATTTGAAAACGGATGGATACAGTGTGATAGATTACGAGTTAGACAAGCTAAACAAGCCAGACGAGGAGCAAGAAGAAGGCGAGATTGTTCAGGACGAGAAAGAAGACCCGAAGCCAGTTTCTTTATTTTGGTAAGGAGGAAAAGAAGAAACAAGAGGGAGGCAAAAAACCACCGAGACCGAGCAAATACATTACACCAGAAGTTGTTTTCGTGTTAGATGATTGGGTAGTGGTTTAAGGGATAAGTCCGTTAGCGACCTACTTAAAAAAAATAGACACTACAAGTCAAAGGTGATTATGAGCTCGCAGTATCTTAACGACTACGGCCTGAGGCGATTAAACAGCTGGACTACCTTCTTATTTTTCCTGGCCAGAGTGTTGATAAAATTGAACTAGTGTATAAACATCTGGACCTCGGCTACGACCTTGAATACTTCATTGAAAAATATCACGAGGCGACAAAAGAACGGTTTAACTTTTTGTATGTTGATGCGGTATCGGACGAACATATATCGATGCCAAACAACGACAAGAAGATTTAAGACAGCAAGCAATGGAAGCAGAACAGAAAGAGGAGGAATCAGACAGAAAAGCATTTATAGCAAATCTAGAAAGAGCTCAAACACTATTTGCTAGTGGTGGCAAGAAAAGACAGATTAGTGTCAATAGTTTAGCGAAAAAACTAGGGTGGAAAACGTGGGGGAGCAAACACGGAAACAAAGATGCCGAAGGCAGAACGGCCAAAGGTTATATCCAAGAAATCATAGGTGTTAGACAGGGCGAACTTAACATAACAGCGGGTATGACACTTGAAGAATTGGAAAATGCTTTAATAGGTCTAACCGCATAGGGCGGAACTGGTGCTAAAAAATTGGAAGACATCATAAAAAATATTAACTAAGATGATGATAAAAAAGCATTTGAAACGAAGTGAATGGAAGACCAAATCAAAGAAAAAAGAATTAGTAAATACCCTAATAAACAAAATGTATGCCGACCCCAACACATATAAAACACTTTCAAATGAATTCCAGATACAACAAACAACCACCGAACCACCGCCAACACCAGAGCAACAACCGCCAGCCACCGAACCACCAACAGAAGAGCAACCACCAGCAGAAGAGCAACAACCACAAACAGAAGAGCAACCACCAGCAGAAGAGCAACAAAAACTACCAGCGAACTTAGCTGGGGAAGGTAGAGGGCTAATGACGGATGAAATAGACAACATTATGAAAAAGCACGAATGGTATTTGGGGACTGTGGCGAGCGACGAAATACACAAGCTGAAACCAGAACAAAGAAAGAAGTATGGATTTATAATGAACTTAGATAAGTCTAGCCAACCAGGCTCACATTGGATTGCTGTTTGGATTGACACCATTAAAGATGACTCTATTGAAATCTACGACCCGCTCGCCCTCTATAAGCCGACTGAGCTATTTCTACACCAAATGAAACAGCTTATTGAAAAGAGTAAGCCGAACACATATCTGCTTATGAAGGTTAATCAGGTTAAAAACCAAAGCGACACAACAGATACCTGCGGGTGGCATAGTATTAGGTTTTTGTTAGAGCGGGCGAAAGGTAATAGGTTTAAATTTGCCAGCGGTTGGACGAACTTGAAAGAAAAAGAAGCGGAGGAGTTGAAAACCCAGAACGGCTACGGCTTTGACACTTTTATTTAGACCCCGCCAGTAAAATAAAAATATATTTTAGAATATATACAACCTACGGTCGTAGACAGTAATATACTTGGAGGTGCGGAGGCGAAGTCTCTGCGATGGATTACCGTGGTGGGAGAAGTAGCAACATTTACTATGTCAATAGCAAAAATAGGATAAACGGCTCGGACAGTGATTTCACTCACTCCATTGATATGAAATCGCTAGACAACCCAACACATTGTAAAATTTTACATATCTATGTGCCGAAATCATATTACTCTGTGGCGAGTCCTTACAATACTTTTATTCTGAGTGAAAACGGCAACGAGGCACTCATTACGATACCAGAGGGCAACTACACAATGAACAACTTAAAAAATAAGCTGGCCGAGGTGCTAACCGCAGAAAGCCCGAACGACTACACATACACAATAACAAGCAACAACACAAACACCGACCCCGAAGATGGTAAGTTATTATTTACCGTAGCGAACAATCCCATTAACATTCAACCGCGGTTTGTATTTGATGACGAAACTCGTATTCACGAAATTATGGGGTTTGAGCGGTCCTCTACTTACTTCTTTGCTAATAATACACTGAGGTCACCAAATGTCATAATATTGACTGGCGAAAAGACTTTATATCTTCAAAGCGACCTCGTCGGCGAAGGCGATAATCACGTGCTCCAAGAAATATACACAGCGAATGAAATCCCGTTCGGCTCTGTTATCTATGACGGAAGCGGGTCGGAGTATGGTAAACGGCTATCTACTAGTTCAAGCCATGTGTATCGGTTTTACTTAACTGACGAAAACGACCAACCCATTAACCTAAACGGTTTGGGTATCGTAATGACATTGATTTACCGCGAGACGAATTATTTTAATTTATTTACATCATTTTTTAATTTGTTAAAAAGCCGTTAATAACCCGCAAGTGTTTTTTTTATATCGTAAGTTTACAATTAATTTTAGAATTATTAATTTTTTCTCGTATTACAATACATAGCGACCTTTTAAAAATCGTTTTTGAGATCGTAAGTGGTTTTTGAAAAAAAGCACTTACACAAAATGCCTACACAACACGGAGGCGAACTAGACTTTTCTAAAACTGACTATATCAGCGCTTCTTATCGTTTGAATAAGCTTACACCTCGTGAGGGTTCTATTAATGTCACTGTGTCTACCGCAGGAGGACAGGAAAGCAACTTTGACCTTTTCAGCCGTCCGCTCTGTTTTGAGTTTTAATTATGCCCCAGATGCGAAGGCGGCGAACTACAATAAATGCTTTATGGACTGCCTGGCCCCGATTAGGCAGATTCAATTGATTACGAGAGGTGGTGTTTATCTATGCGACATTAACGAAGTCGGAAATATCACTAAGATGATTTGGAAACCCGAAACCTCCATTGATGATTTACTCGCTTTGGAAAACCACGACAACAAATCTGGTGCTGGTTGTATGCTTCAAAAGTGTAATGCTACAACTACATTTCAACCCGCTAGCGATGCTACAAGGTTGGCCGCATTACAAACAGCATTGGCCGCTTCGGCAATAGCAGGAAATGCTGCGGGGCAAATTGATACTGGTATTGATGTTGCTAAGGCTCAGGTTCAGGCCGCATTAAAGGCTTGGATGGCACAACCCTCCACAAATGCCCGCCGACACGATGATACCCTTATTGCGAATGAGACTGGCACGAGTAAGTTCGTTAATGTTGCTTTTAATGAGGCTAAGTATTTCTCAGCTGGTGCTATTAACGATGCCAGCCCGAGTGTTAATGTTAAGATTAATCTTGGAATGCTTTACAATACTATTTTCGCTCTGGATAAAACTATTATGTTTCCTGAAATTTTGACTTTGCGGATTGTTTGGCAACAGACACCCAAAATCTTTTATTACAACAATGATGCTCTTTCTACTGGTGGTGGCACTGTTGCGGTGGCGGATTCAAATGTTACTATTACTAATCTCAGCCTGTTCTTAGCTGTTGAAACTAACCCAGATGTCGTTCAATCAATTCAACAGAAGATTATGAGCCCCGAAGGTATGAGCTTCAACATTGATTATTCTTATATGTATAAAAATACCGTCGGAGTAGCTTCAACTTCTCAAAATGTTATACTTAGATTTGACAGAGGCCACGGACGGCGAATTAAGAAAATTTATCACTCTGTTTTCAACACAACCGAAAATAAGAACACCGCTTATGACAATAGCAACCTGCTCGGTTCTAAGGTCCAAACTTTTTATACCACACTAGACGGAGCACGACTTCAAGAATTCAATGTTGATTGTCAAACTGGAAAACTAGAAGACTATATGTATCTTAAACCGAAGTTGGAAGGCTCTTCTTTGATGAATAGCAATGTTTATCAATACAACTGGGTTTGGTGCGATAGCTTTGACAATACTCGCTCACTGTGGAGCAAGGACCAAAATGAAATTAGCGGATTAAGTCTAGACACCGAGCGACGATGGGAGTTTATTGCTACCACTGCGAATATTGCGGCCAATCATTACACATTTGTCGTAACTCAGCAAGAAGTAAATGTTAAGAATGGCACCATTACTAGGACATAAACCTCGCCATTGAAGTAATAGGTTTTTAATTTTGATAGATTATTTATTTTTTTCTTAGAATATACGAACAATGGCCACTCACCAAAGAAATTTGATAGCACAAGACCCTGACGGAGACTTCATTAATGTCAAAGTCGGATATGACGGCAACATTGAAACCAATAGTATGAAAACAGCTTTCGGCGAAGCATTGGTGGGTCAATTATCACCAGTATTACAAGAGATTTTCCCATACACTATCAATACACGAATATGGACATTAACTCAAACTGATGCGACCATTTCATTTAATGCGAATATGGCCGAACTTAAGACAGATGTGAAGACGACCGCGAATGCTGTATTGACGAGTAAAAAAAGAATTAAATACAGAACAGGTATGGGAGTTCTAACACGATTTACTGCTTTATGGACTACTGATGAAACGAAAGACTACAATTCATATATCGGCATAGGTGAAAGTGATTTTACTAATGGCTTCTATTTTTACAAAATAAGAGCGACTGGTATGAATATCGCAAGTGTTAAAGGAGGGGTGCCGACACTTATCTCACAGGCGAACTGGGATGACCCGTGTGATGGGACTAAAATTATGCCCGCCTTAGACTGGACCAAAGGGAATGTATTCCAGATTAAATTTCAATATTTTGGCTTTGGTGCTATAAGGTTCTACATAGAAAATCCATCAAGTAGAGAATTTCAGCTGGTTCATACAATTAGGTATGCGAATGCGAATGTGGGTGTTAGTCTTTCAAATACAACCCTACCTTTTTCAGCTTGTATCAGAAATTATGGAACTGGTAATGCTAATCAAATATTAAAAACAGCCAGTTGTAGTATGTTTATTGAGGGCACCAACACTGTTAATTCAAGCATATCAAACGAAGCGGAAGGAGATGAAAAGGCGAGCACCACTGAAAGCCCAATTCTCAGCATAAAAAATAAAACAACTTTTAATGGTGTGACCAATTATTCAATTGTTTATCCATCTCTCGTGAGCATATCAAACGAAGACACCAAAGTTAATATAGTGCGGATTGTGAAAACGACTGGGACACTTACTGGCGAGAACTTTGCGGATACTGATACCAAAACTTCAATGGTATCAAAGGACACCGCTGCTACTGCCGTTGGTGGTGCCACTATAACGGACGTAATTCTAAAACTTTATGTTAATGCTACTTCTAGCCAGCTTATTGACCTGCGAACTTACGACATTCAACTCTCTCCCGGTGAAAATCTAACATTTTTACAAAAGTCTGTATCTACTGTCGCGAATGGAGGAAATGTGAGTGCTATAGTTAATTTCTTAGAAGACCAGTGATGTGAATATATAATTATTTTTGTAATAATTTTTTCTAATATAATAATATAGTAAGATATTATGTATAGTCGTAAGTTGTATGTTGTGGATGGTAGGCGGTTTCTAACAAAAACATCTATCAAATCCTACATAAGAAGAATGATAAACAAATATAACGATGGTGAAGTGCTGAACCCAGAAGATGGCAATTTCGTGCGTGACCTAATAACCCATCACCCTTGTCTAAAAAATAGCATCCTTGATGTTGAAAGTAATTTGACCACGGGGAGAAAAACTTTCGTGTAGATGGTAAGCCGTTTTCGTGGAATTGCTGTGTTGACCTTATAGGGCTTAGCAAATTAAAAAAAATGGCGAGAGTGATAAAAGAAGCGAGCAGGAATACAATATGACCGCAAATACAAGAATATCTTGACATCGTGGCTATTGATGTATTCGTTGAACCCCGATACATATGCGAAATAAGTGGCGATATATATGAGCGGGTTGATGTCCACGTAGACCACCACTTTGACATCATACAATTCAAAGACATCCTTCAACAATATCTTGAAGTAAATAGAGAATTAGAAGTTGAAGACGGTTTATTGAAAGAACCGCATTTTACCAAATTTAGCGACTTCCACAAACAGAAAGCAATACTGCGAATTATAAAAAAAAAATCAATATAAGAGGTAAAATGTATCTCTTACGGTAAATACTTTTTCAATTCATCTTTATTTTGGACCCAAGGTTGACGAACTAACCATTCAATATATGGCTTATCAATCTTTGCGATGTCTTCTATTTTTTTGCCTTTGTATTTGCCGAAATGAAATGTGTCTTTCGGTTGAGCATTTCTCTTTTCCTCAATCGCTTTTATTTCGTCGTGGATTACCTTTTGGACATCGGCAAGAGAAAACGATTTATTTTCGCTTTCAATTGAAAGTTGTTGGAACTTCTCGCACAGTCTAGTGAGGGTGGACATAGTAGGGGGTATATAATAGGTAGGAAAAATTAAATAATTAATCATATACGAAATGTCTGAGTGGATTACCTTCGTAAAGGCTTACTCTGCTAAACACGGTATAACCTATGGTGAAGCATTGAAAAAAGCTGGTAAGTCATACAGGAAACAAAAGGGAGGCAGTGCGGAGTTATCAGAGGATGTCTATTTGTCGCGGTCGGATAGAAAGGGTGCGGACGGTTGGAAGCCAGTAGCGAGCAAAGAGAAATCAACAGTGTATGAGAAAGATGGTAAGGCGATTGTAGCATTTAGAGGAAGTGCGGATAAGCGAGACTCACTCACCGATGTCGCATTAGTAAAGGGAGTATTAAAAAGACCCCGAGATATAAAGAAGAACAGAAGCTGGTTAATGAAGTCATAAAGAAATATGGTAAGGATAATGTAGAGCTTACGGGTCATTCGTTAGGCGGCACAATAGCAAAAGATTTAAGCCGACAAACGGGTGTAAGGGCGACCACATACAATAAAGGCAGTAGCACGAAAGATCTAATTGAAGGAGTGATTGACCGAGTGGCGGTGAAAGTTAATCCAAAAGGTAAAAGGGCAAAAACTGCGAAGCTAACGACGAACTACCGAACCGCATTTGACCCCGTATCATTGTTAGGGGCAACGGCGGTAAATACTAAGTTAGTGAAGCCGACGAGGGGTGTTCATACGATAAGAAGCTTCAAAGGTAAAGGAGCCAAAAAATATATTTATGACTTTCATAACTCGTTTGATAGTCCAATATCGTTCAAGCACGTGGCACGACTTAAAGCAACATATAACAAATTCATTGACAGTAGGTCTAGATTTATCCACACTGGTGTTGTTCGGCCTTGTGAGCAGTGGATGGTGGATGAGAATGTCGGCTGGATGTCAGCATACGGTTTCTTGTCTGGTATCGTTTTTTTCTATCAAATTTCTGCTCAATATTGTCAATCGTAATGAATATATGTTCTTTGGTATCCCTAGTAATAGTGTGAATATCGCCGTTATGAACAACCTTTGTATTACAACGAAACACGACCTGATGACCTGTTTTAAGTTGTTTATTTTGTAGCATTTTGTTATTGCTTTCATTAACATTGTTGTTAGAGTGGTGTAATATTAAAGGTGGGTTTTTGTCAGTTGGTTTAGGGTGTGGCTTAACTTGCTTATTGAGAGCATCTAATTCTTCAAGTGTTAGTATTGTAGGTAGGCAGTCTTTTGCTTTATGTTGGCTAAGCTCATTACCGCCGACCTTGTAATAGTCTTCTACCTTATTTAAGATAGATTGTAGAACTAGGTCTTTGGCCTGTCTGTAATTTGTATCAAGATTTATTTTGTAAATAGCTTGAAAGTTTTTGACTTGTGGAATGGTTCTGATGTTGGGTCTGGGCAAGGAAGCTGTGCTAAGTGGCCAAACAGAATAATTGATACACCGCCGAATGGTCTGTTGATTTTGGTGTATTTTCTGAGCATATGGTCCAGACTTTCTAAATTCTTGGATGTAAGCATAGAAACTTCATCAATGGTTATTCTGTGATTAATTGCTTCTTCGCCAACTGGTATCGGTAGAGGTAGTCTATGATATAGCATTGTTAGTATTTTTTGGAGTGTATATTCAGAATTAATAACTTGGCGGGCATTGTGTGTCATAGCGGTTGATAAAGTCTTTTTGTCTTTGAAATGGGTGTTAGTGTATTTTGATGGCTGACCAGTTAGGTATTTAATCATTTCAGATTTACCCGTTCCAGCTTTGCCGTGAATGAGCAATAATTCTTGTTCTGGTAAAGGTTTGTATTCGTCTTTGGTGCTATAATCTGGAAAAGGGACGTCCTCAAAGGCGGAGAACTCTGGATATTGTTTATGTGGTGTTTCCAAGAATTTTTGTAATGGTAGTATGTCTTTGAAACCGCTATGTCGCTGGTATGTTATCCGTGGTTCGCCATTTATGAAGGAAACGAAACAAGTCATACTTAATTGTGGGGCTATGAAATCATCCTGTTCTAAAACCTCGGGACGAAATTCTTTTCCTGTTTTCATATATTCACCTTCGTATGCGATACTGTCTGTATTAGAATATAACAAAGTCCGCCCAGTATTTACAAGCTTTAACATTTGGTTATGAAGAACTATCTTTTGGTATGCTAGCACATAGCCAGTTAAATGAGACATTTGAAATATGTTATCTGTTGGGTTTGTATCTTGGTATGTGTATATCATTCGCTCTGGTAGTAGGTCGTCCTTCATTTCGGCATACTTACTTTTATCGTATTTAACTCGTTTCAGGAACAATAACCTATATCCTTTTTCTTTCATCATAAAGTGTATTCGCTCGTTGTATATGTCTTTGAAATAGTAGATACTTGCTGAGTTCGGTGTATGTTCTTGTTCAGAGAGCCTACCAGTAAGTTGGTTGCTTTGGCTAAGGTGTCGTGTTCATAGCCAGGCTTATCAAAGTAGTAATCTTGCATATTTGTTATGTGTTCTGAGAAGGTTTCAAATGGGTTGAAGTGGTTGTCTGCTACATATAATCTCTTAATAAATATCTTAACTCCTTGGTCAAACATATACAACAATGCGGGTATGGGTTGGCATTGTGTTCCTTTTGTGGTGTAGCCGTTGAAGAAGGTTGGAACTTTGAGGTGCTTCTGGTCGTAATCAAAAACAGCATAACCGTGTAGAGGTTTGACCTTGTTGTAGTATTCTTGTGTCATATTTTGGTTTATATTAATTATGTTGCGAGGAGCAATCGGGTATTCATTGAAGTAAGAAGACATTTCACCCATATTACCTAACCAAGCATTTGTATAAGCTTTTACCATATCAATCTGATGTATCATTTTGGGGCTTTTGGTGTGATGATTAAAGATATGATGAAACGGTATTTGACCAGATTTCACGTGTCGTAATATATTGGGTTCTGTGATTTGTGTATGGTATTTGGGGCTGTGTTTTTCAATGAGACACTCTATAAATAACTGTTTCAAGAACGATGCTAATGACCAAGCGGAAGTATCTTTGGGAACGAATGATGCGTGTTTGAAACGGTCTAAGCATTTATAGTTTAGTTTGTTTTCTTTATCTACTATTCCTACAATGTTTCCAGATTGGTCCGTCATTGAATAGAAATCCTTTCGTTGTAATTCCATTTGGGTTTGGATGTTGTTGAGTTCTTCCTGTGATATCCATTTGTTCTCGTATTGGTTCGTAGATATTTTCACATTGCTGGCTTCGTGATTAGTAGCATATTGGGGTCGTGGCTCTGGTATGTTTTCGTTAATATCGTATAATAGCTCAATAGATTTAATGTGTTGGATACAAATGTCTTTTTGTTTTCCTTGTATTAATGTGGCGTGATAATCGTTGCATCTGATTATTATCTGTTTTGGGTAATCCTTAGTAGATGCTCGCCACAGTATATTCATACCATCAAATACATAAATCCTACATCGGATGAAGTCTTCCATTTCGTCAATGTCCTTTGCTGTGGCATATTTGATATCCTTAAAGCGGTCTAGTATAATATTATGGTCTCGTTTTCGTTTTCTATTGTTTGGGTTTGGAAAGTCTTTCATAATACATTCTAGCACACAGTTTATTTCACCCTGTGCCATTGGTATGACAGCATTATTTTGCGGATGAACTTGGTCAATGGTAATGACTTTAAGGTCTTTGTCTTCTCTTTGTTCGTAAAACCTTGCTTGCAGTTCTACAAAGTTTCTAACCGCATTGATTGACCGCTTTAATTCGTTAGCTCTGTATATTCCTCTGACTGGTCCGTGATATCCTTCATAATCCAGATGGACTAGATAACTTGTATTTGGGTTTAGCTGTTGGAGCTGAGCTTCCCATCCTGGGGCATACGGTATAACGAGTGAGTTATTTCTGCCAACTAGTTCGGGATAACCACCCGTTAGTCTGTTTATAAGTCGCAGTGCGGTTGGAGTTGTAATGAGATACCATCTTCTTTTGCCTCTTTGTCTGATGTAGTCTCCTCGTCGCTCAATTTGGTAGAGCGGAAATAGTTCTGGTTGGTATTGGTCCATTGTATATAGATAGGCAGGATAAATTTTTTGAAAAATAATTATTTAATGCTTTACATATATATATACGATATGTTTAGATGTAAAATGCTTACCAAAAAAAATTTATTAATTAATTTGATTTACTCAGTCGCTCTTCTAACTCCTGTATCTTCTTTTTGTATTCTTCTATGTCTTGTGTATATTGTATTAACTTCTGTGCTTTGGCTCGCCGTTCTTCGTTTAATCTAGCTTTATTACGGTAATAGTAGGCGAGAGATTTCTCATTATTCCTTTTTCTCCTTTCGTCTCCTTCGTATATCTTTGGTCGTGGCATACCTCCTATGTCGGTAGATGTCTTATATATATGTAATATTATTTTTATAAATGTAAATAATTATTTAATAATACACACCATTTCTTCAGCCGATAACCCATATCGCATACACGATAAAGTCAATCTGTTCATATATGTTTGTAGTATATCACATATTAAATCAAAATTTGGACTATCGCTATCTAAGAAATCTCGGGTTTATCCATTTAGACGGCACATTAAAAGCAATTTTATTTTTTATATCTTTTTCAGAAATAGAAGACCTAGGAATGAAATGTAAATTAGGTGAGCTCACATTTTTACATATTGGACACACTAAATTATTTTCCAGATGACACGGCACACAAGTTGAATATTGACATTTACAG
Source organism: Paulinella micropora (assembly GCA_019918135.1). Lineage (NCBI taxonomy): Eukaryota > Cercozoa > Imbricatea > Euglyphida > Paulinellidae > Paulinella > Paulinella micropora. The sequence goes on from WBZZ01003240.1 coordinate 74,510, forward strand.
CATCTTCTCAAAACATCAGCAGTATCAAAACAAATATTACAATGAAATTGCGGTTCATCTTTTAGTTTCTCTATCAATGCTAATGTTATGTGCTTATGTGATACGATATTTTTTCTTACTTGCTTATATTGTAATAAAATTGTAGAATTATGTTTTATGAAATCATTATGTTCGCATTTTACGGAATAATACAATATATCAGTCTTAACATCTTTGATGTCTTCTGGTTTATGAACTCTACGAACAACTCCAGCATATTTAAGCTCTTTGAATTTGTCTAGGACTAGCTTATTTAAATCGCTAGCACACTTGATTTGTTTTCTCTTGTTTGGCATCTTATATATATGTAATATTATTTTTATAAATGTAAAATATTAATTGAAACCAAACGACACAAAAAGAAAAAGGAAATTTTGGATTTGTAGATTTCCTTTTTTTATTTCGGGGACCAAAGGGCCGAAATGGTCATCGCAATGCGGTATGTCGTAAATTGCGGACAAACTGCCCTTTTTTTATTTTTCTCCCTAAACCCCAAGATTTTTTGGGGGTTGGTTTTTGCTTTTTTTTCGTTCCCAGGTTTCCTTGCTTTTTTTGGGGGCTATGTGTAAAAACGGGGATTTATGCTGTTATCTCTTTTATGAACGAATATGGCAAAAATGGCAAACTATGGCAAAATTAAAAAGGGCGGGGGGGTTGGGAGGCTTGTACTCACCCCCCCCGTCCCTCCTCGTTTTTTACCCTTCTAGTTTGTGCATTTATCTGCATTATCTCACACATATGTCAGAGCATTTTTGCAAATCTCTGATCGTTTTCTAAAGGTTGGTCTGAGAACCTATCCGACCGACTGTCGACTTCTCAAGGAGAGCTTTTCTAGCTTCTCTATTACTCTTCTTTGATCCTGAGGGATCCACACATAGGTGTCCTTCTCTACCCCCATCTTGTTATCAAACTCTTCCTTAGTGAGGTCATAGTGGTCTTGCACCCACTGTTGTTCCTCCACTGTGATCTCCTCTCCATCACTATGAATCAAGTCGATCATTTTTCGTCCTCCTCCTCCCGTGTAGGCAGGTGGTAAGGGATTACCATATGCTCCTCCTTCTCCCGTCTCTTCTTGTTCAAATCCTCCTTCATCTTCGTCTCCTCCATATCTTCCTTCATCATCCCAGCCCTCTTCTACTCCTCCTACTCCTTCATCTCCTCCTCCTCCTTCATTCAATCCTCCTCCTCCTCCTTCATTCAATCCTCTTCCTCCTCCTCCTCCTGCTTCTTCTTCTTCTCTTCTTTGATCTGCCTCCGAGAATTCACTCACTTCGGCGGTCTCTGTCGACATGATGTCGTAGTAGCGATATCAACAGGAGGACAGTGTCAGCTCCTATGTTTGGTTTTTGTTCGTTTGTGTTCTGTTCCTCCTTCAGTCGATTGACTAGTGAAGAGAGAAACTAATAGAGAGTGTAGGATAAGATTCCCTGTCCTCTATGAAACACTGTTTGTATGTTTGTTTTTGTTTGAGAAAAATAGTCTTTGAGACTTTCTCCGATTTCTTGTTCTCCTTACTCAGATTACTTTCTCCTCCTTCTTTTCTATATTGTATCTAGTATGAGGCACTTGGACCTACACACAGATAGCTAAAAAGGATGTCTATATCCTATTATCAAACACAGCACAGCTCCTCGGCAAACTGGTCTCTGATCCAGAAGAGAGAAAGAAGATACAGCATATCAAGTTTGGGGACACACACACCCACCTTGAATTACTCGATGCTATCTTTGGGGTGTACACTCAAACCCTGATTTGGGAACGTACATACGGCCCACGATGTGAGGGTTACCTCCAGTACACAAACCCAAGAGCAACGGCCAGATTCCTCGCGACTGGTCAGGAGGCAGTCGATGTAACAAAAATGAAGACCAATCTGGGTTCGAAAAACTCGAGTGGCATATTTCATTTTTTTACAATGGAAATAAAGGCCTTGGAGGAGGGGAAGGCAGAGATGGAAAAAAGCATTAAGGCAGCAGGAGAAACTCATCTTGTGATTGATGAGTTAGAGAAGACCGACAGAGTTCTGACCAAGATCAGACTGTTGATGGGTGCGTTACTGCACAAGGAGGCATGGAAGAGATGGATTCCTACCAAGGATCACTCTGTCCTTAAATCACTTAGTAACGCACCACCGGTCGCCAACAAAGCAGGTGTTGACCAATATGTGGAGAAATATAATTTTCTCAGATCTACTTCTGAATTGGTGGCCTTTATCACTCATGCTCAAAGCTGGTGATATCTGAGAAGAAGGCGAAAGAGAATGAGGAGTTCGAGAAGACGATGAGACTGGAAAGAATGAAAGCAAAAGTGAGTGGTGCAAAGACACACCCTCCGACATATTTGACCCCACCAGCTCCTGCCCCACCAGCCCCTGCATCCTCGGGCTCAACTACGGTGGTGGTCACAAACACGGAGAAGAAGGACAGACAGAACATCATAAATGCCTTCAAGGGGAAGAAAGGAGGAGTGGCAAGTCTCATGCTATATGCCAAGACGAGCTCAGACAAAGACTCTGATGCTTCGCTTTTGAGCAAGCTCAAAGAGATCAATGCCTGCATGAAGGCTTTTCCTTGCGACGAAACGCAGGAATACGAGGCCCTTGTTACTGTTTTTGACCAATCTCTAGTCTCGGAGGGATTTGATCTGACACAGTACAAGTTTTTGAGAAAGAAGGAGGAGATTAAGAGAAACAATGCAACAGGCCTAGACGCTCAGTGTGAACTGGCGGTGGCCACACTCATTTCATATTTTCAATCTCATGGATACCAGCATCTCTGCACTGGTACTCTCATAGGATTTGAAATCTTTGAGACAGTGGCGATGAGTTTGAGGAGTGCTGTTGGCTTGGCGGCGACCCTTACGGAGGTAGTTTCCTCCTATGGGCTATTCTATGGCCGCAAGTCGATCATCCTCTATTTCTTTTCGGCGTTACACACAGTTAACCCGAGCAAGCTTACTCAGCTCATACAACAATGCTCGACGTTTAGCTCAGTGAAGTCCAAGAACTTCCTCGAGACACACGTGTTCGAAAATACGGTTCAAAGCGTTTCTCCGTCTGCACTGTTTCAAGAAGTGATGAGTGCATGCTCAAACATGGACTCGCTCACGGAGGCACATACGGCACAGGCAGGCGGTGTACCTTTGGCGCACAAGCCACGTACACAAACAGAGTTGCCGGTTGGAAGAGACAGAAAGAGCCAGACCTGAAGACCGCATGTTGGAGGTGGTTCGCGGGCTTGCAGTGTAAGGCACAGATGGAGAACAGAGACTGCTCTTTCAATCATGATAGGCAGAACCCAACAGCAAGGGCAATTTTCTGAGCAGGACGGAATGCAAGGAACCGGGCCTTTTCAATATGCTTCAGATATCCGCTGCGAACGAAGGTTGGTATGCCAGTATGTGTGATGATGAGGAGTTACGAGAGGCAATCATTACCTACATGAAGAGGATGAAGGAGAAGAAGGAGGAAAGGGAGAGACAAAAGAACTTAAAGGCCTCTCAAAGAGGACGAGAAGGAGGAGCAGGAGCAGGAGGACGAGGAGGAGGAGGAGGAGGACGAGGAACATGGAGAGGAGCCTCGAGGTGGCAGGGAACCCCTCAGAGAGGAAGAGGAGGAGGTCGGGGATATACCCCTTATGGAGGGAGAGCTGTTCGAGCTCCAGCCCCCCCACCCAGAGGAGGAGGAGGCTCGTGGGCAAGCTCCAACCCGAATTTCGGTCGAGCTCAGGCCTGCAACACTGCCTCGGAGACCGATACGTCATCCTACCCGGACACTACTCAAGGTAATCGTTTCGAGGTGGTGGAATGACTGGAGGGGGAAGAAGAGAGGAAGGAGAAGACTGTGAAGTTTAACCCTAAAGTCACAGTGCTTTCTAATGCTGTTGTGCAGACTGGGCCAACGCTTCCTCTATGTGAAAACAAAGATGTGGGTACACAGAGACTGCAGCCCCAAGGTAGTCTCATACCCGTTCATACAACACGGTTACCAATGATAACTGATGCAAATAGGAAGGAGAGACTTGCGATGGAGGCGAGGAGGCCAATGGCAGACGTATCGCCTCGGCCAAGCAAACAACCACGAACAGACTCAATGTCTACGGGCGCGGCGGGTGGCGAGCAGAAAGACAATGTGTGTACTCAAGTACCACAAGACAATGTCGCTCAAATAGTAAACGCACCAGTACCGCAGAATAATAAAAATGTTAATGAGGTGAAGCAGGAGGAGAAGAAGGAGGAGTTGAAAAACTTAGAGACAAGACTCCAAAATTTGGAACGTAAAGTTCTTGTTCTCGCAGCCAATATACACAGGCCCGATGCTCTGTGTTATACGGAACTTTATTGTGAAACATTGAAGACAATATTAAAAGTTGGTAATGATACGATGGCGAATATTAATATTGTCGGCAGGAAGTTTTTAAATCGATACCGGGACTGGGTGGACGGAAATATGAAAAAATCAACGGGCACTCTCAAAGGAGTGAGCAGCCGGACGGTCATCACGGGAATCATCACAATGACCTTTAAATTGAAATCCGCACGAGTATACCGTATGGACCTCTATGTCGTCCCCGGTTACCACGGGTCAATATTACTATCGTATGACCAATTGGCTACGATGGGGGCTGTGATTGATTGCGCCGCACGGCGAGTGATATATGGAGTAAAAAGAGGAGAAGAGAACGATATTGATCCCTTCAACGCTACTGACTCTTATGAGGCTTATGAGCTGAGTCTAGCGACGGATCACAAAAAGATGGCCATCGCACATGAGGCACTTGAGGTGTACGTTCACCCCCATGTCGTAAGACCGGATGAACTGTTCTGGACCGACAATTGGGAATCCCAAGTGTGCACTGTCACAGTTCCGACATGCCATTGGGACAAAAAGTCTATTGATGACTTAATCGAGAAGCGAAAGGAGGAGATTATATGTGTCGCACAAAGAAGCCCGTCGTTGGCGAGATTCGCGGAAGGAGTAGGAACAGATGTCCATATATTACTAACGGATACTGTTTCCATGCGAAAGTAGGAGAAGAAAAAAGGGAGGCGTTTGTACCAAGGAGAACGGGGCGAATCCCGGATACTCCACCAGAAACTATTAAAAGTTTTATTACTGATTTCTGGGGTGACGAGCCCACGTGGCCGCGTTCACTGTCTGAAGTGAAGAAATGCTTACGGACTTTATTCGAAAATAATAAGCCGTATACTATTATCCCGCCATACAATGAGAAGGCGATATGGGCGCAGGAAATAAGGGGCCGGCTTATTGATCATCCTATACCGGTACCCTCTCGCAAGCAACAGCTAGTGGTGGCTTGTCGTATGGGAACTCGTGAGCAGAGCAGTGCATACAAGCGGAAGCTCAGAGACCTCGACAAGTTGAAATTGATACCGCAAGCATTCACATGCTTTGATGGTTTTTACACCCGTAAAGCTCCTTTGCAATACGCGAGACTCATTGACATGCTGGTGGAGCTCGGTAAAGATGATGAGCCGGACACGGTCACGTATGAAAAGACGGGCCTAGATGATGTCTCGGAAGAGGACTTAGGCTTGGAGGAGGACAGAGAACCCCTCAAGCAACATAAGCAGATGTCTGATGAAGATTTTCAAGAGGCGGCGCGGAAAATATTGGAAGAAGGAGTAGGCATGGAGAAGGAGAAGGAGCTTTTAAAAGCCAAATTAGAGGCGAACAAGGAAATTTTTGACCCTCCACATGCAGGTGGTGTCAAGCCTGAAGATTTCACTGCGATTATTTACAAAATACCGGGTGCGGAGCCGTCACCGGCACCACGAAGGGCGAATTTGAGTATACATGAGGCGAAAATAGCGGAGGAGCTAGCAAGACAGCTGCTCAATGAGGACTTTATTGAGAGATCAACATCTCCGATAGTCTCACAACCGAGAATAGTGCCGAAGCCAGGAGGAGAATGGCGCCTGACAATTAACTATGCTCGTGTTAACAAGGTGCTGGAGGAAGAGAGAAATCCTCTCCCGACATTAGAAGAAGGAAGGAGAGTACTGCGGAATGCAAAATTCTATTCGGTCATTGACCTTAAGAATGGCTTCTGGCAGATACCACTGGAGGAAAAGTCCAGATGGCTGACGGCGTTTGTGGTGGGTATGGAAATATATCGATGGAAAGTGCTTCCGATGGGCCTCAAGCAAGCCCCAGGACTTTTCCAGAAGGCGATGCAGAAGATGTTGAGCAGTCAGTACGATGATTTGTCTGACGGTGGCTTTATGAGAAGGCGGGGACAGAAGGCGGGAGAATATGCATTTTGATATATAACTAACCATTCGGCAAAGATGGGGGTATCACTTTTTCCGAAATTTTTCCAAGATTTTTAGCAACTTTCAGAAAACTTGTGCAAATGAAGGGAAATTCAGTATTTAGTTGCAGAACATAATAAAATGATATTAAAACATGTTTTTATTAATAGTCAACCACTTAGACTTCACCTCCGGAGGTGGACAGAAACCGGTCTGACACCTAATTTTTCCACTTTTTTTTCATGCCTGCGACGACAAGACTATGCTGGAAACAAGCGACAAAAATGCACAGCTTGGTTTTTTTGCTTTGTTTTATTTGTTTTTAGTATTTTCCTACATTATGAGCTGCTTTTACTTCAAAAAATCCCTGCCGCCGCTGTGATAGGGGATTCACGTGGGTAGTGGAAGGGGGAGGGGGGGGGGGTGGTTGTGTGATGTGAAGGTTGCAGTATTTCCTTGATTAGAATGTATTTCAAGGCTACATTAATGGGTCGTTGTCGTCAGAGCTATCAGAGCTACCGACATCTGCTGGCCACTCACACAATTGGCATTTGTCTCCACCTTCAGCGTTATGGATCTTACAGGAAGGGCAATCCCACGGATTGGGGCCTGGCTGATTTGCGCCTTGCACCTGACTGTTCCTGCGTTGAGATTGCATCGCCCGCTTGGAATCAGCTGAATTTCGCGCACGCTTGCGTCCGCGTTGACCTGCTGCTCGACGCGCGCGGCGACGTCCGCGCTGACGGCTTGGTTGGCGTCCTCGTGGCGGCACAGTTGAGTCTGAGACACCTACAGTAAATAATAACGAAATGCGACCAGTGTTGCAGATATAGCATACACTAGTACCGTTTTCTTCTTCCTCTGAGCTAGAAGAAGAGTTGTCTGTGCTAGTAGTAGAAGAAGAGTTCTCAGATAGCGCGGGTTCAGCACCAGCTAGTTTGGCATCCACTTCTTCTTCTAAGTTGCAGCGGCAGATTTGAAAATGGTTCCATGCTGAGTCAACAAGCTGCGCCTTTTTAAACTGCTTCCGGTCGGCATCTTGCGTTGCAACACCGTGCATTCTGAGCCAGTCCTTTAGTTCCTTGACTACCATTTGGCTGGATGCAAACGCTTGCTTGTCTTGAAACGATGTAAGTAAAATGAAAACTTTGCGCCACGGATGCTCAACATTTCCAAAAGCCAAGTCCTGCTCCCTCTTTTCTTCCTCAGTAAGCTCCTGTGCACCGCGCCATCGTGGGTGAGCGGGAGCCTTTCCCTCGTTAACAAAATATGTGCGTGGTAAAGAAAGAAGCTCGTCAGGTGTCAAATGGGTAAGAGCGTTTATCTTTTCTTTACGGTTAGGAGGCAACTCCATCCAATTCATCGGCAGCTCATCAACCAGTCGGAATTCTGCTTTGTATTTTCCACACTTCATATGAGCAGGGCGTCCGGGCAAACCACCGTCGAAGTAGTCGCCATCAATTTCGATTCTTGTCAGGTTTCCAGCCGCCAACATCTCCTCCACATGCGCAGTCTCGTCCGGCTCTAGGTACTTGCTCAAAGATCGAATATCCTTTTTCAAACGTGGGTTGACGAAGTATCCCACAGGAAGCTTGCGAGGCATATCAGCCGCTGCAATACATCCAACGCCCCGGTATTGCAATATATACAACACATGCACGTGAGGTGGGGGGGGGGGGGAGGGAAGGGAATAATATAATACAATACCGGGGCGCTGAATGAACAGTTTCACTGATGCTCCTTGGGGATTATCCTTCTCTCCATGAAATTCCTCCTGTGCGTCTCCCATTGTTTTGAAATCCGCAGTCGGTAACTGATCAGGATCCTCGTTCTTGGTGATGCGCCAGGCCAGAGGCCTGTTGTAATTCTTGAAGCTTTTGTTCATACATGGACTGAAATACGTCATCCAGTCGTAATTACATGCAAGAACAACCAACACAAAGGTCGATCTTTGTTTTTTGAAAGCAAGGATAAGTTTTAACAAAGCTTGAGCGATATTGGTTGTGAGGAAGGTGCTCTTCCACCCAATATCCATCACTCTGAATGACTGATCATTCCCGTCATGGCCGTGCCCAGGTGGCTTGCGATGAGATTCTACTTGCCAACGGATACCACGGTCGACAACATTAAGCCCGATAAAGCCTAGCATAGCCCACGCAGTGTTATCACCGGCGCCGTCCCACTCCAGGAATAACTTCCAAGCTTGCATAGTGCGAGGATGCCAAAGCTCCCAATGCAAAAGTGATGCAAGCATGGTGATATTACTGTTCACGCCATGCTCCACTGCGCCTTCCAGGTACGTGAAAATAAAGTTAGTATCGGTAGTGTAACAAGTGTTGATACCGACACACAGGCGAAAGACCATTTTCCCTTTAAAGTCTTTAGCAGCACGGCGACAAGATGGAATCCGCACAGGCGGCTTCATATCTGCAGATATAACAGTAGCATGGAGATCTTCTTGCGCACCCTTCTTGCGTTGCATGCTCGCTACACGGCACGTTCTGTGAATTTTGTGATGAAGGCGGCTCTGGCGGCGCCAAGTCTGAGCTGCTGTGTCACTCAGGAAACCTCGGGCATGCCGAACCGCAAGCCTCGTGCAGATGTCGCATTTGGAAAAGTCTCCCGCTGCAGCACAAAGATGTAGTGAGTAATGATGAATGCTATGCTATGCTAACGATTCAAACATCAATCAATTATATGCATATTACCTCGTACAAACTTGACGTTTGAGAAATCCGCTTTCCAAACTTTGTTGATTGTGTTGTCTGTTGGAGGCTTATCAGGATTCACTCTCTTAGAAGTTCCGTACCGTAGACACACTTCTTTCCAGTTGTCCCGAACATACTTTTGCACTCCGGCGTCCTCAGCCATTTCTTGTAGCCTCCATACACCGTCGCTACATATCTCGGGATGACTGTTTGCGAATTTTTCACATAGCAAAATTGCAACAAGATCTTCTGTTTCGGGAATTGCGGTTGACTTTCTGGCAAAGACCTTCGTGTTGTTGGCAAGAAGCTTGTGTGCTCGAGATAAAACTGCGTCGCTGATGCCGTGGATGCGCTGCCAAGCTGTTCTGCAGACAGCCTCCGTTAGGTACATATATTGAAACGAACCAATTTTAGTTTGGAAGGATTCAAGCTGAGCAGCTGTCCACGTGTAAAGCTCACTTAGTGACGATGCTGCGTTCTTCGCTCGCGTGTGTAGCACATCGCGCGTGTCGATGAATGAGTAACACTTCCACTTTTGACAGCAAACAGACTTCACTTCTCTATCCAGGTCTGCGAAGGTTATCCCCAACAACTTCTTGAGCGCTTCCTGTCTCTGTAACTTCACGTTTCCTTTGGTGCGGTGTTTCATTTTGTAGGGGCGAGTGGGATTTTTGCGTGCTCGTTGTACAGGAAGTGGTGACAATTTCATCAGGTCACATAACAGCTCATTTGATTCCATCAGCTCGTTGTAGTTGCCCAGAATACTAGATTCCGCACCAACATATTCGTCGTCGACCAGAGGGGGGAGCCTAGTATCGCTAGGATCGGTAGGTTCACGGTAGCACTTCGAATCATTATCCGAATCGCCTTCGTCAACGCTCTAAACAAACCACAATAGCTACCAACTTTCGCAAGCAAGCAAAAGAGAAAGAGAATTACCAAAGATCCAGTAGGAACAAAAAGTCTCCCACTATTATCTTTGAACTTGACCGGACTACTCTGCGGCTCCTCCCTCTGGTCCACGTCAGTATCGATGTCAGAACCAAGTACCTGTAAATAAATCAAATAAGAAGCTACCTAGTGATTGATTTTATTTATTTATTACCTTCGTATTACTAGAGCTTGATTTTTCCAGCACAACTGTAACGCTAGAGCTCGCCCTTCGCAGAAGAGTATTCTGACTTTCTGCAGCTGAAACAGAAGTAACGCTGTTGAGCAACTTCATTTTCTGCTCTGTTGACATAGATAAAGATCTTGACACCGGCTGCGAAGTTGCGCATCCATCGGAAGTAACACTACTAACCGTGCTCAAAAGCGCAAGCTTCTCTTCGTGCGTCAATGACACTAACTTCAAAGGAATAGGATGCTCTTGCTCAGGAACAATGAAACACACATGGCCAATGTCCGTCTCGTACAAAAATACCGGAATTTTAGCGCGTTGCTTGGCAGCTTCTTTCAGCCAGTGCGGGTATGCATCGCTCGGTAGCGTAGTGATGCTTAAATCCGGATTCGGCGCATAATTGAGCAAAATCTCTTCATCTTTGCCTATTGCAGTGCTCACCGTGACGATTGGAGTCCCCTTGCTGATCTGGAAAAGAATGCACGTAACAATCATGTATGTATGATGTATACGCATGTATATATGTAATAATGCATGTGCATTTGCATGTTTTTTTATTTTATGTATGGCGACTGTCACATTACTAGTTACGCATGTGAATTGTAGCAATTTTCATATATGATGTACTGGTTATTAATTTACCTTCACGTTAGGTCGGGGAGTATCGTCAAGCTTCTCAGGACTCGAGTTGAATCCTTTTGATGAAGAATTTATTAGATGCAAAGCATTTCTGCTTGAAGGGGAAATAAAGTGAATGGGATGCATGCCAGTTTGAAGTAAGTTCCCAATTTTCATAGTAAAATGCTCTGATAAAGCAGTACTACGATCAAGATTCAGAGCACGTCCGCCCGCTTCCAGGATCCCAAGCTCGAAGGAAGGAGGAAGGTATATACTGGCAAAAACTCCGTAACCACCATCGCGGTGGGCCACGTAAATCGGCGCTTTGGCAGCCCTCAGCATGCCTAGAGAGAGAGAGAGAGAGGGAGACATTAATGTTTGTGTCTTTGTCTCTCTCTCTCTCTCTCTCTATCTCTCTCTTTTTCAGCGACAACAGCGACAACAGCAACAGCAACAGCAGCAACAGCGATAACAGCGACAACAGCAACAGCAACAGCAACAGTAGTTTTGTTAGGTGAGTGCACCAAACATCATGCCCCCCCCCCCAGCATGAGCACCACCAGCAGAGTAAGGCATGGTTTGTGTGAACAAAATTTTTTCAGGAAGCGAGAGTGGAAGGGGAGCTAGCCCCAGTCATGATGTTGATGCTGATATTTAGTTTACTTAATAGGAGCAAGTAGTTTTGTTAGGTGAGTGCACCAAACATCATGCAACCCCCCCCCCCCCCCAGCATGAGCACCACCAGCATGGGACACTCCCTTTACCCTCCTGATAACTCGCGCTAGTTGGCTTGAAATAGGTTTAAAAAATGAACTTACATCAAATGCGAATTACGCAATCAAAGTAACGAAGTAAGTTCATTCTTTAATGCCATGTGCAGCACAGGGCCACCCCCCCCCCCACCCCCGCATTTTCGCACGTCACTGTCTGACTAGGCCATGGCTTGTGGGAACCAGGAGGAATTGGGAGCTCATATTTGCACTGTAGGTAGCCACAGCATCGATCTTGATGCTGGTGTAATGTTTTTGGAATTCAGATAAATATTGAAGTTGGGGGAGTGTCCCATGTGTGACCCCCCCCCCCCCACATTTTTTAAGTGTTGACAAAAGTTTGTGCAGAGCTTTCTCCACAGACCATCTTGTACGTAACAAAAGAAATGGATTCCCGCCTAATCTGGTCTATGTAATAGGCGGGAATGCTGTTACATCTTCTCAAAATACTTTCCTCGTAATACAAACTCTGCACAAACTTTTGTAAAAAATCAAGTCATAGACATAGGTTTATCAAACTGCTCGCTTGTGGCAAATAGATTCAGTTGGGTTGTCAAATATTAGGAATTAATATGTATGGCTTCAACAAACATTTGACTGTAGCTTATCTTACCGTATCACTTGATTTGTGAGGAGGCAGGGAGGAATTTCAACAATCATGGAGGTTGATGTTGACAAAAATTTGTGCAGATTTTTCTACACAGACCGTTTAGTACATAAAAAAATAAATGCATTCCCGCCTATCCTGGTCTACGGAATAGGCGGGAACGCTGCTACATCTTCTCAAACTATTCTCCTCTCAATACAAACTCTGCACAAATTTTTGTAAAAAAACCAAGTCATAAGCATAGGTTTATCGAACTAGTACAACTCCTACTCTGCACAGTTTCCATTAGAGATATAAATGGCATGGGTTTACATTATAGTACTGTATTGCTTTTTACCTTCTCCAGACTGCGGCCACAATAAATGCAGTAGATAGGCAAGGAATTGCAAGTATCATGGAGGTTGGTGTTGACAAATTTTTGTGCAGATTTTTCTACACAGACCGTTTAGTACATAAAAAAATAAATGCATTCCCGCCTATCCTGGTCTATGGAATAGGCGGGAATGCTGTTACATCTTCTCAAACTACTCTCCTCTCAATACAAACTCTGCATAAACTCTTGTAAACAACACCTACCCTTCAGCGTTTTTGAACGTACATTTTTGACCGGATTTTCCAGCTCCCACCGCCCACCTCGTCGACTGAACTTTGGAGGCAACTCATTTCGCATTCTGCAAAGTCACAAGATGTTTGAATGTAGGATTATCTCCGATGCCCAAGACGGCATGTAAGAAGCTCGTTGCCGCCACCTTACAAACCATTCGAAAAAATTCGCGAGGGGAAATCTTCCTTACTTTGAACGGCTCCCCAGACGTGGAGCCGTTCGAAGAGGTCGAGATTCCCGACGACGTCTTTC